>DWON01002655.1:0-20004 GCA_018251015.1 Phocides pigmalion okeechobee
GCATTTAAATAACCCATAGCCAAAGGATCAAAATCAAACCCCCCTTTAACTATCAAATTGCCCCCCTGTGGGGCGTGGGCCCCACATTGGGAAACACTGGTCTAGACCAACACTAAAATGCCGCCTCCCGCAACCCTCACTCGATATAATAGCGTAGCAATCAAATACTTAAGCATTAATAAATGTGGGGAGACCCTAATAAATAATATTTATTAATTTATTACGTCACTAATATTAATTGTAACCCACGTTTTTTCCAGGCATGAAGGATGGCGAGGATTTTACAAGGGATTGAAGCCGAATCTCGTGAGAGTGGTCCCCGCTACGATGGTCACGTTCCTCACATATGAAAACGTGTCCCACTATATGTTGAACCGTGCACGGGACCTTAAGCTGGCTACGTAAATGAAGTGGTACAATATAAGTCTGTACTTCATTATCAAAGGCTAATGAAGACACAAGTGACACAGTACGTGACACGTAGGGACAGTACGTGACACTTGTAAGTGAGTTGACCATCTCAGTCCTCAGGCGAACCAACGCATCAATGCACGACGTGAAACAAGACTCGAGTCCTGTTTTAGGTTGGACGTAGATGTTTATGGGCTGCAGAGACCATTTAACATCTGATTGCCAGCACGCTTATTTGCTACTTTTTCAAAATAAAAATAATTAATAAATCGTAATTTTGTAAGGAGTGTGAACGATTTATAGCAGGTGGATTAGCATTTTTTATTCTACTTATCGTCTAGAAATTCGTTTAGAAATTTATATTTCTGAAAATTGCTAAAAGCAACACTGGTACTTTTATTTTAATCTTGTTACGATTCTCATGAATGAGATCGGCGCTTAAAAATCATCGCGTTTTAAAATTTTGGACTTCTGTCACAAATTCTTCTGTCAAAAATTTTACATTAGTCGAAATAAAGATTTAACTAAGATGTACTTTCAAAAATTCCCATTATTTTGTGTTCAACTAGTGGGGATTTTTGAAAAAAATATGGTCACCCCTAAAGGATATTTTAATGCGAATTTATGAAACAAATAATTCAAAACATCGATTTTGTTAATTTTCGTTTATAAAATTTGATTAATCCTTATTTATGAACTTCTTCAAAATAAGAACACTTCCTAACTGATTTTGTCTGGAAGGAAAGGAAGGTCTGGAAGGGAGATTCTTTTTTTAATACTTATTATAATTCTTTGCCTTAATCTTTAGTTTAATTAATTAATTTGCCTTTATATTCACTTGTAAATTACTTTAAGTTTTTCTTTAGTTTTAAGTAGTTAGATATTAAACAAAAAGACCGTGAAATGATTTTGTTATATTGACATTAGAATGGCTGTGTTTTGTTCCTTGTTGAAAATTTAGTTGATAATTTTATAAAATTATTTATTTAAGTTTTAAGTAGTCGGCTTGTAAGCATTTCCCTTTACTAATAAAATGTTAGTAAAACTTATTGACAACCGACGGAACTATAATTTGACCGCGGTACCACCCTCGCCCTCATAATCCGCCATGAGGAAAATCATGTGTTTCGATTGGAGAGGCGCGTTTGCCAGCTACACTTAGAAGTAAGGCGACTATCTTAGTCTTCACGAGAAGCAACGCATATATATACGAGCTCGTACAGGACTTAGTGCGGTTTGAGGTTGTATGTGGATATCCATGAGCTGCAGCGACTAATTAATATTAGATAGCCTGCACGTTCGTTAGCTGCTCTTCTCACATAAAAATAAATATTAATTATTATCTTGTGACGGACATATTTGTGACATAAATATTTATAAAAAGCGTAGGAAAGTTATTTGGCAATAAAAATCCCAAAGATTGTAAATTTATTTAGTAAGGGCATATATTGAAAAGTTATCCAAAAAGTCCTTGTGAGGGAATGTTAGTTAATAATGTAATTATCGTTAATTTCAGCACAATTTACTTTATTATAATGTAGGGAAATAGGTACAAATTTATGTGTAGCGTAGGTACATGTATGTTTTAATTAAATTTACTTTTATTTTTATCTTATCTGTAGGTGAGGAAAATGCTGAAACCACTTTGAAAGAAATGCGAATTACTTTTTACTGGAAATTAGTTTTTAACACTTATATTGCGGCACTCATATCTATATTAGATTTCTAGCATTTAGAGTCAAAACAAAAATACGTTGTAAGGCTTATATTTGTAGGTACTATACGAAACCTAGAACCTTGACCTAGAGACCTAGAACCATCGCTTGAAGATTTATTCTAGGTTTACCTTATTCCTAATGTATTAAATATGTTTTACCGTAGTATTTTCAATTTTCTCTCCTTTTTTCTGTGTCGATGGAACTTTTTGACAGCTGATGATTTTGATGATTATTTTTATTACAATCAGTTGGACACTTCAAGGGATGTATCACATAAGTTTGGTCAAGCGTTAATGATGGAATCCATGACATAACTGTTCTGTTCTTATGATCATGTAAAAGAACCTTAAGAAAATATGTTTTGGGATATCGATAGATTGTTAATCGTATCAAATGATATTATATAATATATATTTCAACGCTTTCACTGAAATCTGCATATATTAGATCGTCAGGATTACTGAAAGCAGCCCTAACTGGGGCTTTTGTCTCTAGACTGAAGATGTGCCGACAATTCGCGCAACAATTGTATTTTTTAGGATCCGTAAATCGTTGACAGACGTTTCCTCTCGCAGTCTTGGAGCCCAGACGTAAACACAGAATTTTGTCCGCCCGTAATCCATATAAATTTGTCGGTACAACATAGGTGTGTAGGAGACGCAAGCGCGTCGGTCCCAGGATGATACAGCAGTGTTGTAACCGCAGGGAAAGTGTTAATTTTATTACGTCACGGGTACTCATGATTGACGCTTTTTAATTGCCTTATTTGTTGCAATTAAGAAGAGTTAGACGTGAGTACTTCTTAAGTTCTTAGTAGAATGTATAATTTCCGTGAAGATTCGCTCTAAATTATGTCTAAGCCGGCGATGATGATTCCTCTGTTGATGCAAATGTCCAGACGACGCCAACTGATTTCCGTCTGTGTTCGTTAAATTACATGTTTTTTTTTTATAAATTAACGTATAATGCAAATACATAAATTAATAAATTATATGTATTTGCAAATTACCTTTTATTATTAATGAAAGTTTATTAAATAATCACTGTCTTTTACCTAAAATGCAAATCTTGTCTACGTTCTTGCATGCATCCTTACATAAGCACCGCATTTAATTTTAAGCAGATAAGTAGGTTATATGATTACGACGTACGAGTTTATCATGTAGTAACATATTGGCACATTAAAAATGTTTATGTATATAAATGTTTAAACATTGTCGTCTATCCGTTTCAAAGTTTATCAAAATAAAAGTAAAATATTCAAAGTAGATTATTTACAAAACCCTTTTTCAAGGACAATAAACTGCCACCGACTCCTAAGTTGTCCTATCAATAAGGTATATATATTTATATATTATAATTATAAGTGTGTGTATGTGCGCGTGCTTGCGTGCGTGTGTGCGTGCGTGCGTGCGTGCATGTGTGCGTGTGTGTGTGTGTGTGTGTTCGCCTGTAATCCATACAGATACAAAAAGTAAATGTGCCAATATATTACTACTAGTAAGAGAGGTGTTTTTTAAAACAAGCCGTGGAACTAGTCGACGGTTCAAAAATGCTGTTTAGCACATAAATCACATCACCAGCTATAATTAAGTTATTATGTTTTAAAAATTGTTTTGCACCACCGATTGTGCTGATCGAGGTTAATTGTAGATACCTAACACTTAGATTTCACACTTTTGGAATGATATATACCTACTTATATTGTAATTTGAAGAACACGAGCTTGATTATGAAACACTGTTTCTAACTGTAACAAGCTTAAAACATTAGGTTGAACGTGACATTTAAATAGTCAAATGTTAATGTAATTTTCAAAAAATGTCTGTTTAATATTGAATTTACACACATCGGAAGCTTTACTAAACATTTTCCATTTCTTTAAAGTCTTTATCATTCTAAAGGTGCGAAGTATAGCAAGGTTTTTATAACAAGGAAGGAGCTATTTAGAAGCCCTAAAGCGGAGAATACTTCTCCATACTCCATCAATACGGATAAGATGAATACCTGCTAAGGATCTATAAATCCTGCGAGGTAACTAAGGATTCCACGAACCATTTGACCCGCAGGGAGATTCCGGTATCGATTCGTGGTCGGGAAGACATTTAAATAATGATTTTTGATTCTGTTTCTGGATATGCGTGTTTGTGTTTTGTTTTTGTGTCTAGAGCTACCACATTTGCGTCTCGTTGAATTAAAGCGTGGTGACAAGATCACATGACTCTGTTACGTCTATTTCTATTATATTCTGATTCATGTGGTTAGTACTTCAAAATCGATACCACAATTTTGCAGTTCTTCAGTTACGGTACAAACTGATTACTGATTTTTATTACCTACAATTTAACTCGATTGCATATTTGTGTGTGCTTTTTAATTAGTATAAAATAAGTTTTTGTTTTTAATAAATAAACATAAAATTATATACTGTTGGTTGTGTGTTATTTTTTTCTTCAAACCTCGTAAATCATTAAAATGCTAGATTATAAGAACAACCTCAAGAATTTTATAAAGTGGTTAAAATTATTTATTCATAATTTATTAAATATGATTTATTCATAATTTATTTGAAGCGCTACATGGGTTTTAAACAAACAATTTTTAATGAAATATCTGAGTAAATTTTTCCAGAAATGTTTGTCATGAATCAAGATATACGTTACTAATCTCGAAGAATAAGATCTATCATCATCAACCTATTCTGGGTACAGGCCTCCTTTTAAAATGAGAAGGAGATTACTAAGTTCGCCCTGTCCAGATTGGTAGACTTCCCACATCTTTCAGAACTATGCAGCCAAATCATGTTATACCATACCGCTGAAGCATAAAGAACAACAGTTCCGCTGGGAGTCTTATGTGTAAATAAATAAATTTATTAATGAGATGACATGGTGTTCCGGACCTAGCTCATAATTTTGAAAAATCACGTACCTATTATTCATCCGTACGAAAGGTGGGAATCTTAACCACTAGTCTGTTCTTTTTACGACCTTTAAACTAAAACACAACATCACTAGACTGGACAAATAGGTGTGTCGATAGTAGTTCCGTACATACGAATAATTTGGGAATGAAATCGGTAGGCATTTAAGATAGTCCAAATTTAGGTTGTCATTGCCATGGTCGTCTATCCGTCCGATAATATATCTGTCCACAAAAATAAACCTTATTACTATAGTCATAAGATACTATATTCCAGTTTCCTTTATTTTCACACAATGTTACTAAACAGTTCGTAATATTGATGTAAATAAAGACCACATTCAAATTACACTCCCGTTTCAGTATTTACCAGGATATCAGTGGCTTTATAACGTGGTCTGTGTGGTACATAGCTGACTATCAATATCTTCTTACATAGTTACAATTGTGCTGGGAACTTTTCCGTTTATTAAAGTCATTAATAAATATTTTGTATAAATGTTATTTCTTGTATAAATGTATATTTAGCATACAAATAACGAATGCATCCAGATTACTTTATGGTAAGTGGTCACTGTTGTTGAATGTCTGTAATCAAGCCCAATAATATTAAATTCAATGTGATATTGGTCACGCGTTGCTATCCTTAAGGACCAAACTGAAACATTAATGTTAGTGACATTCCATTCAAACCAAAACACAACATAAATAATAGTTATTATAAAGATGTAGATGTGGCGGAGGCGATTCTGGTAACGAATCCCGAATAGTATGTTCCTTTATATATGAAAAATACTTTTTAATAGAATACAATCGTAATACATAGTAGAAATTGATAGAATTGAAAATCTCTTTTTTTAAATCGACTTAAACCGCATGTCAGTCTGCAAAAAATAAAATCTTATTAATAGGTGAATAAAAATTTTGGTAAATCCAATATTTATAACTGAACATTGTATTAATTTTATGATATGGCTTATCAAATTATTTTAAAAATTTGAACAAAATCCTGATGTGAACATTATAAGATATTAGTACCAAATATAATAGTCATTTGGTACTTACAAAAAGAGATATGTAATAATTAATAACTAATTTGATCAACATTACAGACAACATAATATGTAAGTTGTAAGTAGAATACTGTTTGAAAAGTTTTACCACAAGAAAAATTATTTTTTTTCTCTTAAACACGAATTATTTCTCTGTATAATAAGTCTGCGTGATAAGATCTCATTAGATTGCATTTATACAGCAATCTGAATAAAAAGTAAATTTATATATTTATGTATAGATATATCGTTATCTTGTTCGGCGCGATATGTGTAGCGTGGCTCGCATCGCGGCAGTTGCTTCGCGGGAAACTGAGAGATGTCGACGTCAGAAAGTTGTAGCAGCGTCTACGGTAATACCGCCCGAGATACCAAAACAACGCTCTTCTAGGACTGTTCGAAGTTTTGAAATGGTAAGTTGGTTTTTTTATGATTTCTAAACAAAAAATAGTAGATATCAAGGTCGTTCGTCGTTGAAGAGTTTTTTTTAAATTACTTCCATTCAAGCGTGTTTGTTTTTCATGAATAGTGTCGTCTTTGCGTTTCGTTCGTGGCATTGAAAGACAACTGTTTCAGTGTGGTTAGTTTATGTCGTCTGCTGATACAAAGTGCTGACGTAAGGTAGGTATAAATACTTAATAATAATTAAGCGTGATGATCATGATTTAATACAAATTACGTACGTTAGGAATCGGTGATATATCATATTATGATTATTATTCCTGTAAAAACGTATGTAATAGTGAATAAAAAAAATTAGAAAATAGGATATATTTAAAAATATATGCCTAAATTAAATCAGTAATGTTTATTAGTCATGACAAATTACCTTTATCTTGTAGTTTACTTTGATACCTTGTATCACGCGATAAGAGTAGGCATTTAACAGGTATTAAATTAACATCCTTTTTGACATATCACGTTTGAGTTCTCAAAAATATTAACGGATAGGTATAGGTAATCTCAGTTAATAAGCATTTAATTTAGAATATAGAAATGGCGCATTCTTCCTTAGTCAATTGATTAGGTCAGAAAATCTCATAAAATCATAAAATTTAATGGGACATCGAAAGGCAATTTATTTTTAGACTAGTTTTTACCCGCGACTTCGCTCGTGTTGAAGATGTTATTTAGGCAAATAACATGATATATACAAAAATTCAAAACAGGTGAAGCTATAGTCAATAAGATTTTAATTGGAAGGCTTAGAAATTGTTAGATTTAAATTTTTTTTGACAAACAGTCATGTCTGCCAAAAAATTTTTTAAAATATGTTTATTTTTTTAATTAAAGAATAACCTATGTTCTTTTTAATACCTCTAAAAATATGTGTGCAAAGTTTCATGATAATCGGTTGAGTAGTTTTGGCGTGAAAGCGTAACAAACAAACTTACATTCATATTTATAATATTAGTAGGGATAGTGTCGTATTATATTTTTTTATGTGAAAAGAGTAGCAAACGAGCATGCAAACTACCTGATGTTAAGTAATCGCAGCTCATAGACTTCCACGTATAACCACAAACACGACTGAAATCCTATCTGGGCTGAAGCAGTAGATCTTTGACATATTACCTTGAGACTCTTAATATTTATTGTTTAAGGTGGGAGAACTATAGTTCGAACGGGGAGGTAACACCACCGCCCTCATAATCCGCCGTAAAGCATTACTTGTGTTTCGGTTGGAGAGGTGCGGTTGCTGACTACACTTTGAAGCGAGGCGAACATCTTAGTTCTCAGGAGTAGCAACGCATTACGTTCAAGCTCAGATAGCATTTCGGTCGTGTTTGTGGTTGTACGTGGACGTCTGTGGGCTGCGACTACTTAATATCAGGTAGTTTGCATGCTCGCTTGCTACTCTTCTCATATAAAAAAATATATATCTGTTACTGAATCTATCCGAAGCTATCGGATAAGTCCATAATTATAACCGTATCTGAAACTGATATATTTTTCTTATCCAGATGAAAAATTTTACATCTACAACAACCCTGGCCCTGGCCGCTTGGGTCAAAGCGGCAGATAGACAAAGTTGGATAGCCGCTTTCATCACGCCGAGGACGATTTTCTAAAGGAGAGCAAACATTATAGACAAGTCCAGTTACAATACGTACGTGCTTGTGGCGTCTGTTTCAAGATGTCGTCTTCTATCATATCTGTTTAAAAATATACTTTGGTGAGCCGTCGTGAATTGAATATTTATGATAAATCTTTATTTTAAAATAATGATTATCAGCAAAAAGCATTACCATAAAAAAAAGTATATATTTGATCAAGCGCCGCTCGTTGAACGTTTTAACTGAAATTTGTTTCCTTTTCTAATTTTTAGACTGAGGTACAATTTGTTATGCTAGGAGCTTGCATAGATATATCTATTCCGTGTCATTAAATTTACACGGACAAAATCGTGGAAGCAGATAGTTGAATTGAACATGTAGTTAAAGTTATTCCAATAGCATTTAATATGGTAAATACTCAATAAATGACGTGTCAAACGTTTCAACAGTGAAGAATTCTGACGCTAGGCTAAATCATCACCACCATCGCTTTTATTTATACATTCAGTATCAGTGTAGTGCGTTCCGTACTAGTAATGAAAAGTAGCAACGTATATGTGATCGTCTTCATTTTACTATCCTATGTTATTTGCTACATATGTATGTATATGGACTACAGCAACCGTGTAACATCAAGGGAAGTGCATAGGGTTCGTTTGCTATTTCTATTGCTATTATTATTAGCTGGCTATATTTTGAAGCGCGGCGTCCATCTTAGTTCAGAAGTAACAAGGTTCAGGCTCAGATAAGATATCGGTCGTGTTTGTGGTTGTAGCCACCTACAACCACACGTATATGTGTTGCGACTACTTAACATCAACTGATTTGCATGCTCGTTTGCTACTCTTCTCACATAAAAAAAACTTAAAACGTTTACCCATACACTCTCTCTAGGCTTTCCAATACTAACTCATACGAGCAAACTTGATCTTCATTCTTTGACTATGTTATAAGGAATTAAAATACTGCTCACTTCATAATTAATCAGTCTATATACCACGGGGCCAGACCCTCTCTCACCAGCCTCTTCATAGAGGGTTTCTTCATAAACAGGCGCCAAACAAAGCGTCTGGCGCTAAGTGGGCCCATCCTGTTGCTACCATCGCTTTAAGTCTTTTGAAAATAAGCTCTATTATGCGCATAAATTCCGGGAAACTTTAGGCGAGGAATTACAACTAAAGTACTGTAGAATATGAATTCTGTCACAAGAAAAATATTACCTTATTAATAGTTTAGAAGCAAAAACAGTTTTTGTTCGAAGGTACTTCGGTTGAAGCAAAAAGCTACGGGAACAGTTAATATATTTTTACTTTGTAAGCCTTATATTGAGACCTTGAATACCATTCATAGCAATCTCTGAAGACAATTGCAATAAGCCCAAACATGGGTAGAATTGCTTCACCTTGAAGACCAGTACCAGTTACCTGCTCTATGAAAAGACCCTTTTGATACCATAGTATATGATAGCATGTTAACAAAACTATACAACAGTTACCAAGTTTCAGAATGTTACAATAATAAACAATGTAACTCCGTTCCAGGTCACATTCAACCAGCGCAATGGAGTTTTCAGGAAAGACCCCGGCTGTTGGATAAAAAGAGATGCAGTCAAAATTCAATAAACAAGTATAGATCGAAATGTAATATTAATCTAAAATAAAGTTAATAGAAATTGCTAGGAATTCATATAACACTGAAGACATTAGTAATTGGCTACAATTTCGTCGTACATAAGGGATTTCTACACTCACATTCCTGCGGCCTATCGAGTTCAAAGCGGCCAATAAATATAATAAATTTATGGTCCGCTGTAAGTGGAACACGGAATGTTAATGCGGGCACTAGGAATCCACACAACAAGTTTTAATGATAAAATTGAATCGTAATTCGTTTCTGAGAAATAGATTGGCGTGCTACGGTGCGCCGCGATGAACGCACATCGGGAGTTCGACCGACGGCGGTACAAACTGGGCCTGTTGTTGTTGTAATAACAACTTTTGACGTTAAAACTCGTTAAAATTATGTAAATTTCCAGGCATATTCAGAGACTTTTAAACCAATGTTTTCATTAAAAGTCTATTTTCATTTCAGCATTGGTAAAATCGAAATAAACGGATTTCATTTATAAATGTCGTACTTACGATAAAGTTCTGAAGCAATAACCCTTCAAAAATTATAGTGAACAATTTCTAACTAGGATTTAGTTATCAAGTTTCATCATAAGCCTAACAGAGCTTTAACAAATTAACAGTTACAATCTTTTGCAATCAACCAATGAAACGGAATTTAAAATTACTGGCAATTGATGTTAAATTTAAGCTTTATCTGAAGCAGTAACCCTGGCTGCATCCGTCGGTAGCAACCCTGGCTTGTACGACGCGTCCCTCACGCGTCTTTAATTGCGTTCATTCTGTGTGTCGCGGCATTCCGGCTCGTCCCGACCAGCTGCGCCATTACACACAATGAGGGTCATCGCTCAACAATCAATGATGTTATCGGCTCTACCAGGAAACAATGTTACATCTTGCAGGGCAGTGACTTTAAAAAAAGCATGGGAGTATGAAATACTAAAGTGGATATCTGGAAAAGAAAGCTAAGGGCATCATGTATCATGATAATATGGCATGGAAAACGAAATCGGGTTTTTTTGCCAATAAATAAAAATCTTAGCACATTTCATCTTCTTTGTTTAATTTATTATTTGTTTTGAATACTTTTTGTTAGTACTTCTTTGTTGTTACTGTATCACTGTACACTGTACTAGATGTACCGTGTACAAAACTATGTAACCTCCAACAGGTGTGAGGTCCTTTCAAAGGTCGTACGTCGAGACGTTGCTATTCCTGAGGACTGAGATAGTCGGCTCGCTTCTAAAGGTAGCCGCAACAGCATCTCTCTAACCAAAAAATAAGAGTTGTTGAAGAACGAATTATGAGGGAGAGCCCTTCACATAATCCGCCGTAAAGCATTACTTGTGTTTCGGATGGAGAGGTGCGGTTGCCGGCTACACTTTGAAGTGCGGCGGTCATCTAAGTGCTCAGGAGTAGCAAAAAGTATCTACGTTCGAACTCATGTAAAATTTTAGTGATGTATGTGTTTGTACGTGGATGTCTATGGGCTGTGACTACTTAACATCAGGTGGTTTGCATGCTCCTTTGCTGCTCTTCTGACATAAAAAATAAAGAGAGAGATTTATACTATTCCAGTGCAACACAATCGAGAAAAGGTGTCGTTTTAACAAATCTGAATCAGTTGACTACGTCGATAATATTGCTATGAATATTGCATTAAGTGACGCTGAAAGCTAACAGCCGTTTAACATAAACAAAGCGAAGACGGGCCGTCAGCCGACGTCTCCCTCGCAGCCGCGACTGAGGTCCTCCACATTTCATGACACAATTTTGAGAGAACGCAATGCGGCAACGCTATTATCATTTACGCTAACCTGTTGATAGCAATTTTTCCAACAACTTTTTTATGACACACGAAAACGTTTTCCTGTTTTATATATGCGACGTACAACAATTTGATGAAGTGCAAATCATCATTTAAGGTAGTAGAACTACAGTTCAACCAAGATAGTACCACCATCCATATAAGTTGGTGTAAAGCATTACTTGTATTTATGTAAGAGAAATGCGGTTGCCGTCTACATTTACAAGCGAGGCGACCGTCAGAAGTAGCAACGTATCTTTGCACAACGTCAGGCAGGACATTAGTCCATCCAGTAGCAGACGTGGATGTCACTGCCTGCTGATGTTAAATGGTCTCCGCATCCGTCCCGTCGACATCTACGTCCAACCTCTAAAAGGAGTAATGAACACTGAGACAATTGAAAAGATTAGGACAATAATGAAGACGGTTGACTCTTCAACTGAAACTCAAGAACAGCCGATTATGAGGGCAGCAGAAGTTCAACCGAAGAATCAACAACTCTCCGATTGAACTTGTATTCATAAAATCATAAAAACATAACTCGAATTAGGCGAAGAGTTTCTTTGCACTATTTTGATTTTGAAAACGCTAATTTCTGATTCCACCGATCAACTTTGAAAACACTTTTCATTTGGCAGACGTTCATTTCTTGAGACAGGTTTAAGTTTGATGTCACACTATAATCCTTGAAATCAAAGTAAGGACGAGAATAGCTGCTTACGCAAGGTATGAAATTATCAATACGAGAACAAAGACGCAGATCCAAAATAACGATGTTACGAAATACAATTTTAAACTCGCGTGAAACCGTGAAGCACAACTAGTAATATTTCACCTCCAGGTCAATTTATTTTAAACGTATTTCACTTTGGTACAAAATTTTATTCTTATCGAAAATCTCTACATGGTAAAATCTTTACAATTCGACTTGGTTTCTTGATTTCTTTACAATTCAGACACACCCACTTCAATCACGAAGTAATTTTGGAAATTCCATTTTATAAGAATGGACTCTGAAGAGCAACTAATAGAATTTTTTAATACAATGGAAATTAGCATTTTTTGTCGTCAAGAAAACTCGCGACTTTATCGGACTCAGAGCCGACGGAAGATCATGTCGGGCTCCAACCGACTTAAAACCTGATGGATGTTTAGTGCTCCACCGCGGAGCAAAAACGCAGGAACACTTTCGCACACTTCTGCAACTCCGCCAGTGGCGTCCTGTCTCGTCGGACCCATCTTACGGGCAACACCACATGCTAAAATAATAGGGTAGAAATAAGCATGCTATGTTCACTTGGAATTACAGGAATAAGACTTTTAGTTTGTATACCATAGATTTTATTTCATTGTGTATCCTGTATCGATAAACCTTAAATTATTTAAAATAAACGAATAAAAGTATTTATGCGACAATATACAGCAACCAAGACATAAAACTTATAAGAGCAAACGGATGTACAACGTTACACTAATAACAAAAGTGGAGTAAATTTTTAATTGTTTCGTCGCTGCCCGTCCGTGCGGCGCGCCGTTCAATCGGATAATATCTGATGCTCGTAAGGAACGACGTTAATGGGCGATGCTGTGAGGTCGAGCCACACTGTAGGAGTCACTGTGATCCCGGCTCGTTCAAAATCAAAATCAAAATATTAACACATTTTTATTACCTTAGGTTGTATGTATGCATGTAACGGATTCTTTGAGAACAATTTTCACCAATTTCCAGAAGTTGAAACTTTTCACCCGTATCAAGGACAATGACAATTCAATAATATGAAGAAAATAAATAGTAGTTCAATTATATCAATAAAATATAATAATAATAATCAATCAAATAAAAAATGTTTTTAGTTGGATTTTTTATAAAAGCGTGTTGTTAGTCTTTTAAACTATTTTTTATTCAAGGTATTTTTTTATTCAAAGATTATTGACAGAACTCTTTTTGAACGTCAATAAACTACCGACTCGTAAGGTATTTCATTTCAGAGAAGAGGCGGCGAAAGAAAATGTCATTTACAAATAATAACTTAAATGAATGGAACATATTAAATGGTCACTGCAGCTCATGCATACCTACATACAATCTCAAACCGAATTGAAAACTTTCAGAGCTCGTACATAAACGCACACTGTATCATTGGATCGTTCGACACGACGGAGACGCAGAAATACACTCGTACACGTCGTAATCACAGATATACTTAACAATTATAGGGTAGGAAACGTCCCCTTGACCTATTAGAGATTAAGTTGGAATGCCTCATATGTGTATACCTTAAAACCTTTTAATCAGTATATGGCAAAGTTTGTCTTTAGTTCTTCCAGAGTTCAGCCAGCAAGGGGTTCTAACTCATTGGGGTAGCAAATTTTCCGTAGGGAATCGGTCCACCTGAACTAGACGTAATCGTTAATTATTCACCTTTCTATTTTCTAGGGTTGCCGAAAAAGTTTTTAAGGTGGAAAATGTCCCCATTTGCAACCTCGCGACGTCCATGGTTTCTAGACGATTCGGACCAATTCACAAAATTTTAAAACATTTCGAATCAAACCCGGAACAGGCAAGACAGTCTGGTGGCTGTGCATCGCACAGGTTATTGATTGATATGAATACATTAATATTGATTGGCGGATACATTAGTCGCGGAGTGCGGAGTGCGGAGTACGGAGTGCGGAAGGCGCGCTAAGTGCTCCAGATCCAGAATCCCTCGTTATTCCGCAAATGTCAACCGACACACATCGCGCGCAAGATGGATGGCCGCGATCCGCACAGTAATGGCTTCAGCACGCTCAAATTGTTTTGTAAACAGCTGCGGGCGTTGTGACTTTCTTTGACTATTTTCTTATTTAATATTCTAATTTATAACATGACTAGCGACCTTCGCCAGCTTCGATCGGGTAATAGAGTTTATATTTACTTATTTTTTTTCATCCATGCATCCAGTCATTACCTAGTATTTTCGATTTCAAACGACGACTGAATTACTTACTATATTGAATTTAACTATTCAATTTCTCGCTCAATTTAAGAAATAACACTTATTATGCACCAAAATCATCCTCAAGAATCGCTCTACTTATTGTTGAAAACTGTGAGAAAATCCGTCGAGTACTAATCTTGAAGAGACAGATAGACAGACGCGACGGGGACTTTGTTTTATAATATTAAGAGATTTAGAGACATACTGACAACAAAAAAAGACTTGTCAACTCAGTCCTAATGGGTAACAAGGCATATGTGGCAGACTTTAGGAGAGACTGATACTATTTAGGATTTAGTACAGATTCCCAACCGGTGAACCAAAACCCTTTGGTATTTATAATAAATATTTAAAAACTACTACTTATTTAAAAAACGCTACGAACTCAGTACGGAAATCACCGCCAGACAATCGCTCAGAGCAGAGCGCAGAGCCGACACCTCGCGCGCTCGTTTGTACAGCAAGTTACTTTTGGTTTGCACGGAGTTTTAGGTTTAAAAGCGTAAAAATAAAAATTGTGTACGCTCTTTTACAAAAATAACTGTCTAGACACTGTGTAATGTACAACACAGATGATACAAAGCTTTGCAAAACTTTCACGCCACAATATGTGATTCCAGCGTACGCCCTGCATATTAATTGGCTCAACTTTTCCTGTTTCAAAAATATTATTGTAGCTAATGTTAAATTCTTGTAATAATATTATATGATCACGTGTATCACTAAAATAGTATTTGCCGACCAAGTTTTTAAACTTGTTTGTTTTAAAACGTCTTTCTTAGTGGTTATAAAATCATTCTATCGATACTAAACATTAATGTGAGTGGGCAACTCCAGAGCAACACCAATCGATATTATTATTTAAAAATGACGAACTTCCATACAAATTTTAATCTTTTTTGTATCCTCCTAAGGAATCAATATTGAAAAATATTCGTTAGAACTTACCTATGTTACAATCATAACGAAAATGTACGCTAAATTTTATGCCTTGCGATCGGTGGGTTTGAGGTGTGATATTCTGCATAGTATTGTTTTTTTGGGCTTTTTATGTAAGAAGATCAGTAAACGAACAATCAAACCACCTGATGTTTAGTAGTCGCAGCCCATAAATACCCACATACAACCCAAGTACATATATCAATTAGTCTTAGCCATAGTGGTATCTCAATTAGTCTTAGAATTTTCTTAAATAATTAATTAATTTAAACTTATTCTATCTTGGAATCACATCTTTACCACCCAATACAAAAAAAAACCCTTCTAGGGGATTTATGTGAAAAAATTATTACTATAATCTTAAATTGAAAATATAACAATAGTCACTATTTATATGAAGAAAATATATTGCAAATGGAACCCCGCTCCTTATAATGTCTCATATTAATTAGGAGTTCTATGTAGCAGTTTAGAATGTACTTTATCTAAACAAATTGTTCATCTGTTAAGATAGATTACCATCTCCCGGTCTTCATATAGTTATGCAAATATTGCTATTGCCTCAAAGTTTTAATGACTTCTGACAAACTATTTAGCCCAAGTTCTTGCGCTTCGGGGTTTGCCGGGTTAACAGTAGGTAGGTTTGTTTCTACCTCGTACTGATTATAATGTTAAGAGAAACATCTAAGAAGAGTTTCAAATAGGACCAATCAAAGTAGCGACACAATTGATGCGATTCTGTTGCGTTAGGAACCTGATAGCGGTGCAGAACCGGCCTGAGATACCACCCTCTGTGTAATACACCACATAATAATGTGTTTAACAATGAATGAATTAGGAAAAATGATGTGAAATTATTGTGGCACTTCTTGAGACGAGCTCTTGGATTCTTGGTTCCTCACAAATTAACATGAATTAAAAGTCAAATCCCAAGATGAAAGCTAGGATATAATGATTACATAATAAATAATACATAATACATATTATATGATTATATAACGATGTATTTATTTGTCAATGAGGATTACAGTATATTCAATTTGAGTGGAACGATTGCTGCACGAAATGATGACAAATGAATATCGAGGTATATTGATATTGTAATTATTAAAAATTATTAAATGATATTTTAATTTGTTAACCTACTTAAAGTAAGATCAAATTCCCGTGTGAGATGTTAGTATCTCAGTCATAAACCAGAGGATGTATTTATACAACCTCCTAATATTATAAATGCAAAGGTGTTCCTATTTCTATGTTGCGTTTTCACATCAAAATGGCTGAACCGATTTTAATAAATTTTAACATACAGATATTACACCTTGTAGACGGACATAGGCTACTTTTTGTTGCAAAAATAACATATGAAGGGGTTTATATAGGGAATTACGTATATTAAGAAGGAGTGCTTATTTTTTAAGAAGTAATGTATTTAAATTTAAATTTGGAATAGTAGATGAAATGAATACATGACTTGAAACAAACGTTTATCGTCGTGTGCGGAATACTTGCGCGGCGGCGGTCCGTGTCTCGTTACGGGTGTCACCCGCGTGTGTCGCCCGCGCCGTCTGCAGGCGCCCCGTCCTCAAATTCAAATTCAAATCGTTTATTTGCTTATACAAAATACAGCTACAAAGATGACACTTTTCAATAATATTTATATAACTCATTGTGCTTTGCCAGTGTTGGCGTACAAATATCAGCTCATAATTTCATCAACAATCATCGAATATCATCAACCTCATAACAAAAAAGAAAACACAAATCATTAAAATAAATACCAATCATTCTAAAGTAGTAATAAATAATTAAAGTACAATATAGATAAAATTCCCGCCATCTATGTCACAATTAAAATCTAAAACATGAAATTAATTCAGTCAATAATGAGTGTAAATTGGCATACAATCGAACATTAAACTCATTAAATCAAATAAGTAATCATTGTAAAATAGTAATAAAGCATTGAAATATAATACTTTAATACAATTTCCGCAATCCACGTCGGAATTATTAAAATTAAAATTTAAGACCTATCCATTTTATTCTATTTTATATTTAAAAAACTTTTTAATGTCGTAAATACATTTATTCAAAAGCCATGTAGTTAATTTAATTTTAGTAAATTTATTTAGTAAATTTCATTGGGGTGCAACTAATTTGTTTGGATATCATCGGTCAAGTAGATACATCTCTGTTTTTTATGAAATACTCGGGGTACCTGTGTATGAAGATAGAGGCAATACATTTTTTAATATCGGTTTACAGCTATCTCGCCAGTGCGCGATGCATACTGCACTGTGAAAGCTCGCATAGCCTCGGAAGAGTTTCCCCAAATTATTAATCCATAACTTAGCACCGAGAACACACAGCCGTGGTACGCACACCATGCAGCGTGTTCGGATACAGTCTGTCTGATTCTTCTAACAGGAAAGATAAATCGGTCTAATTTATTACAGAGAATATCGATGTGTTGTGTCCATTTTAGATTTTTGTCTATAGTTACGCCTAGGCACTTTATGTAGTTTAGTACATCCAGTTGTTTTCCATTATATTTTATGTCTAATGTGTCAGTTATGTTTCTGTTCGTGTTAAGTATATTAAGTTAGTTTTGGTTATGTTTAGCTGCAGGTTCTTATTGTTCATCCATAAAGTAACGTCGTTTATTGCGTTAACTAGTGTCCAGTTCGTCATCCCCCACTAGATTGCTGGTCTTGAGCCACATTATGATTTTAAATATTTCATGAGGACATACTTGTAGGTGACTATAATATTTTGTTTTATGATTCACTTTTATATTTTTGTCGACTCTTTTGTTGCCAACCTACTGTCAGATCTATAAAATAGTTATTAAAAATGTCTACTATTTTTCTTGGATCAGTATGATTGCCATTTTGATATTTTATTAATGTAATATCTTGGTGGGTCGAATTTAGGTTTGTTTGCTCTTTTTTAATGATCGTCCATGTGGCTCTACATTTGTTAGTACTGTTTTGTGTTGGAGCCCCGAGAAACGCCATCCTACGAAATGAGACAGAATGCTGATCGAAATCCATTGTATCAAATACAAAGTAATTCGGTGCAATTTTGTTCCGGGTGAACATTCCCTTCGAATGGAATTGACGATATTTGGGCGCAGCGGGATCTCTGCACACATTCGTATGCTAAATTTCCGTTTCTTTCGACGTAGATCCCTACTGCCTACAAGAACTGTAAAATTATTGTGGAAATAATATTATTTTCTCTTTGAAAAATAATTGTATGACATAATTTCACACTACGATAAATCACAGATAATTTTTAAAAATCACAAACTTGTTATAAAAAAAATTTATATCTATAACGGAAAAGATAGACAAGGTAACAAAAAGACTAAGAAAAATATCGCGGTGAGACTATTAATAGATATTTTGGTAACTTGTTACCAAGAGCAAATTGTAGCAAGTAGAATTTAAATCGACCTAACAAAGTTCCAGAAATCTGTAATGGTGATAAATTGGATAAAAACAATTTGTAGACGAACAAAGAACGTAAAACCATAATGTAATTCGTGGATAATGGAATAGAAGACATTGTGTCATTGTGTCATTATGTTTAATACAGTTTTCGTTTACCTACTTAAGGAGCTATTGTGTATTAAGTCGGAGGCGGCGGTACGACCCGGCGTAACGTGAACCGTCCCGGCAGAAGCACAGTCTAAGGAGAGTGTGATAACACTCTTGTTATATGTTTCAAAGGTGGGAAAACTATAGTTCGACCGGGGATGTACCACTGAGGCCCTCATAATCCGCCGTAAAGCATCACTTGTGTATCGGTTGGAGAGGTGCGGTTTCCGGGTATACTTTGAAGCGAGGCGACAATCTTAGTCCTCAGGAGTAGCAACGTATCTACGTTCGAGCTCAGATAGGATTTCAGTCGCGTCTGTGATTGTACGTGGAGGTCTATTGGCTACGACTACTTAACATCAGGTAGTTCTGCTCGTTTGCTACTCTTCTCACATAAAAAATGTGTCAACACTCATGTTCTACCTTTAATGAAGGTATTGCAGATTTCATATAACATAAACATATAAAAATTACCTAATTGTGCCAAAATAATTGCCTCTTGTAACATTTTTGTATATTTTTCTGTAAAATGACATTACTCTAATGAAATATTCAACAGACGAGCAGCCCACGACTTCATGATAAGCGATCCGTGCCACCATTCTCTTCTATTAATAACAAAAGTGTAAGGACGGTGGTTACTAAACATCAAGTGGACTATACAGATTGCCACGTAGTTCAAATTCATAAAAAATGCAAATACCTCAAATCAAAATCAATTGCACTTGATCGTGATTTTGCTTTGATATCACTATATGTATATTCATACAAACTTTCAAAGCGTACTTTACCCCATCAAGGGTGGAGCATCAAGGGTGGAGCATCAAGGGTGGAGCATCAAGGGTGGAGCATCAAGGGTGGAGCATCAAGGGTGGAGCATCAAG
>DWON01002656.1:0-20000 GCA_018251015.1 Phocides pigmalion okeechobee
ATGCTATTAGACTTGTAATATATATATATAAGATGTAACCATACCCTTACATGGAAATGAGGTGACTATTTTAGCCCTTTATCAACTTTAGATTGCATATTTGTTCTATAGAGTTGGATACAGATGTACATGGATGACAGTGACCACTTGCCTTCAGGACTACATTTTTTACGTTGTTGAAATGCAATGCAAAGCCTACCATAAATATTTTAAGAGAATAAACAAATTTGTAAACAATAGAATATATTTGAATTTGGAACTTTACCGAAAAAATACGAAGTTAATTCGGATGACGCAGTAGATTTTCGCTTGCCAATGATTCCCGTTTAAAAATTGTACGCGGGAGTTCATGTAAGCGAAGCGGCGCGTAATGCTTGCTTATTATATTTAAAACTTCACTCAATGTTATTAAAACTTAAATAAACATTCACTAATCGATTGTAGTATCCACATACTATTGATTATTTTAATTTCGTACCTGCTGTAATCAAAATGACGCTACCGAGTAATAATAATAATAAAATACATTTATAAATTATTCTGGCTCCAATATATGTTGGAAAATGACCTTGTATTTTTATATTACTCCTAGTCTGATTTTTTTAAATTATGAATAATCTAAATAATAAGTACTTACCAAACATATTCTCCTAACTGGCGAATGAAATCCATTTTTGAAAATTTATTCTAAAAGTAGTAATAACAAATGTTTGAATTTATTTTACAATGTCATTATAATTAAATTTTAATACACTTAAGTTGCTAATATTACTCGTTGCTGCGCGATCCAAACACCGGAAGAAAGTAATTTCGCTTGCATTCAAATGTGAACTTCGAGTAGCACTCGATTATCATAAAATCATAACTTCAGAGGTTCATATCTTCACTTCTTCTACGCTCTCACAACTACTAGCGACCAGTCAATAAATTGTTATTTAAAACACTTGCTTTGCATATACAAGTCCCAAATTTCGCGGAATGCCATTTTGTGATTTGCTTGTTGCTTGTTGCTATGTCATGTCAGTAATGTCAAACATTGTTAGTTTAAGATGTTGTCAATAAGTTAAATACAAAATCTGCTATAAAATACCAAATACAAATTGTGGAGAATAGAAACTTCCGCTTTCGCTTAAAATGGAAATATGCTCCTACTTTTCCAGTTCCTGTTTATTTTCGTTGAAGTTTCGCTCAATCTTTCCGGAAAATGCGATTGAATCTTCATACAGACTATAATTGTAGATCTGCAGATTCTCTTTGAATTTTTTTAGTTTATATATGGTTAAAAAAAAAAAATTATGATAGAAGTGGTTAGACATAATTATATAAAATTAATATAGGCGCTAACGTGTTAGATTAATAAATAAGATAGATCTTTAAGTATTACCCCCGTACTACCTACCTAATGGTATTTGATATTGACAGTAACAAATTTCTTGTATGACATTAACATGACTTGACATTGATAATGTCATGTTTTAGCGGGAAAATATTTTCAAGGGACTGTGTAATAAAATTACACACATTAAATAATAAAATGTAACTTTACTCGTCTATTTATCGGTCAAATAAAACCTATTAAGTTATTACGAATTCACATTTTGAAAATGGACGACTTAAAACAAATTCGCGCTGAAGTGAACAATTCCTTTAAACTTAGTGGATTTATAATTCGCAGAGAAGCTACTACATTTGTCGCTGAGCAACTAGCTCCTTTAGCACACCAAGAGCGGCAAAAGATTATAGATAAGCTGACTGCTCACTTACTACATCAGTGTTTGTCTCAACCGGTTTTAGAAAAGCAACACTTGGAACTAGCCTACAAGGAGTGTTTATCATCAGGGTTAGAGGAGACCGAAACGGTACTGAATGTCATCGACGCCTTCAGTATCCCAAAACTGTGTTACGATAACGAAAGAAAGAAATTCACTAAGAATGTCGATGTCAGTAACAGTTTATATCCAGAACCCAAGTGGAAGGCTCAGCTCTTGATTGACAGGTACACTGTGATTTGGCAAAGGACTATAAGGAATAAATTATTTGCTAAAGAATTATTGCCGTCTATGGAAGATGAAAATAAATTTCAGTTGCGTAAAATTGAAGTGTTACTCAGTTCCTCGAGCAGACTTGATGATGTAATAGTGCTGGGACTACTTACACAATTAACAGAAGGAAAATTTTATTTAGAAGATCCTACTGGTAGTGTTTTACTAGATATGACGCAGACAAGGTATCATTCTGGCTTATTTACAGAAAGTAGCTTTGTATTGGCTGAGGGCTATTATGAAGATAAAGTTCTTAATGTCATGGGTTTGGTTTTGCCTCCATCTGAAAATAGAATAACCTCTCTACCATATTTTGGCAATCTAAATACTTTTGGAGGAAAATCAAAGACTTTGTTGAAGAATTCCCAAAGTCTCCTTAAAATTGAGCAGGAAAACGAGGATGGTATGATAGTTTTCCTTTCAGATGTTTGGTTTGATAACTTAAAGGTAATGGCTAAGCTTAAAACTCTATTTTTGGGGTACAATGACTTTCCGCCAATTGCTATTGTATTTATGGGCGAGTTTCTTTCATGTCCTTATGGATACGAGCACAGCACACAATTGAAAGCTGCATTAACAAATTTGGGTGACATATTACACCCATTTGCGAAGTTGAAAGAGTCATGTAAGTTTATATTTGTACCAGGCAGGGGAGATCCGGCAGCGCCAAACATCTTACCCAGACCTCCAATCCCAGGATCAATAACAGAAGAAATAAGAAACAAACTGGGAGACTCTGTTATCTTCACAACAAATCCATGTAGAATACAGTATTGTACACAGGAATTTGTCATTATAAGGCAAGATTTGGTCACGAAAATGTGTAGAAATTCAATACATTTTCCTGAGACAGGTGATATACCCGACCATTTGACTAAGACATTATTAAGTCAGTGCACACTATCTCCGTTATCATTAGGAGTGCAGCCAATATATTGGAAGCATGCAGATGCCCTAAGTCTGTATCCGATGCCTGATTTAGTGGTTGTTGCTGATAACTTCCAGCCGTACACTAGGAGCTATCAAAATTGCCAGGTCGTAAACCCAGGGTCATTTCCACATACAGAGTTCTCGTTTAAGGTGTACGTACCAGCATCAAGGACTGTTGAGGATTCTCAAATACCAAATGATGATACTTGAAGAATATATAGTGTAATCATTGGTTGGGGAGGTGTGGTTGCCGGATGCACATTATTGGAGGCGACCATCTTAGTCCTCAAGAGTAGAAATGCATCCATGTCCATTCCATACATAGGACTTTTATTCTGTTTGAGATTGGACATGTTTTTCCATGGGCTGCAGTGACCACTTAACATCAGGTGGCCTGCATGCCCGTTTTTTTACTCTTTCATAATAAAAAAAAAAGTTTCACTGAAAAAGGGAGAGAGAAATAAAAGAAAAGGAATAATAGTTATTTTTTTAATTTTGAAACATTTGGAAACTATATTTACATCCATACTTATCTAAAAATCACTGTGAAATATTGTAAATATATTAAATGGACATATTGAAAAGATATCTTAAAAATTGTATTATTAACACCATGTAAAAATATGTGTTTATATTATGGGCTTCCAGCCATAGGGCATAGCTGCAAAACCCTTACTTTCGGAAGACATAAAAAACTAATTAAATTTATTTATATTTTATCTAATGTGTCTAGTTAACATTTTTGTTTACATGCTCCTATGGTTTGAAGCTCACAATATATTCTAGAAGTATCTTAAAAATATATTATTGATATGTAAAAAACACTTTTATTTATGTAATAGCATAATATTTAACATAATCAACAATAAAACTTAAGGACTTGATAAATATCTAAGGGCTGTTCATAGTACAAAAAATCTTTAATGTCAATAGTTGTGTGAACACTCCCTATTATTGTTATATCGAAACACTGTATATATGTATATTTGTTAGTGATTCTTTAACACGAAAAATATTGTTTTAAACTGCCTCATTTTCAGTCTCTACATCTTGTATCGAGTATGGAACTGAGGAATGACCAAAAGTGTGGTTGAAGTTTTTTTTTTAATTAAGTATTTTTTTCCATTATTCGTTTTATATATTGGTACTTAAATCAGACCAGTTTCTGTTTTATATGATAGTAGTGATAGTGATTTTTTGGGTCATTTTATCGAACAATTTCAGTTAATCATGTGGAAGTACAGTTATTAGTGTATGTTTATATATATAATTATTATAAGTAGTATTATTGTTCATTTACTTGTTAAATTATTGTTTGTTTAAATAATAAGTTAAATCTAATATAAGTTACCTTTATGTTTTATCATTATACATACTTACAGAATAATATTATTTATTAACCTTGCTCATGTATCCATTATTAATTTTTGTCATAAAATAAGTATGTATTTTATAATGAAAATATTTGATTACGTATTAAAAATGTCAGTAATTCTAAAGTACTTATATATACATACATAAATGGATGACAACTAAAAATAATACAACCTTATTGACGTCATAATACTTCTTGTTTTTACCTGTAGCACTCCATAGCCATTTATTACTTTTTCTTGTTATATTAAACACTCGAATTCCTACAAAAGATATTTTAGCATTTTTGTTTTAATGGAAATTGACCCAGAGCCATTCTGAATTGCAAATCGGTTAAGCAACCTTTTATGAAATTACCTTTATTCTTATGTAAAACTAGTGTCCGGGCTTCGCGCTGATACATTTACGCCATCACATTATAAATATTTGAAATTCTATATTATCGGAGAGAAAAGCCGAGGTATACATATGAACCTCCCTCTTGAATCACTCTGTGTATTAATGAAGGTTGAAGCCGCTTTAAAATTCATTGCATAGTTTGGAAGATCTAATTGTTCAGACGGCAGGAAGCGATTTTGTTTCTTGCTATTAACTATAAGTTTTCACAGTTTTTTTAAAAATATCAGTTTTACAAAAGTAATGTTTAAAAATACACCTAGTTTAATATTGTAATTATGATAAAATAATTGTTATATTGTAAAACTTAAGTATATAATTAAAATTTACATTTTATTCATGTCTATATGTAAGTTATAAATTAGCTTTCATTTGGTTTAGTAAATAATGTGATTTTTCTGGTGGTATATGTACTTAAAAAGTAATAATGTATATGGTACATAGTATAAACATATGCTAACAATAATATGGATATGCTGAAACTGTTTTTGAGTTTTTTCGAAAAAATTTTTTTAGTAGGTATATAACAAAGGTTTTATAAAAATCTTAAAATATAAATAAGTTTCGATGCAATGAAATATTAATAATTAAAATTAAACTGGGCCCAATTAAAAAATCAAGCATATTAAAAATATGCTTGAATATGTACATATAGTTTGCAAATTTAAATTTTACAACACTCAAAATATATTTTTAAAAATATTGCATTGTAACTATTTCTATTCTTTTTTAAATTTTGAATTGTTTAATTGATTGTAAAGGTGTCATGTCTAAGCACCCATGAGAGTGTTATAAGTGTTTCCTATCGGAGCTAAGGCGACCAGGCAGATCATAGCCACGACGAAAAGAAGGATGATTGGCGCGTATACTCGAAGTAAATGCTTCCTGAATGCAGAGAACTGAAAAAATAAATGAAAACAACATTAATAATAAAGAAAACATTACTTTAATATCATTTAAAGTAAGATCATCACTATATTTATATGTTTTACTATGTAATGGAGCAATTGGCAATTAAAAAGTGTTAATAGTGAGTAAACGGTACGTGATAAAAATGCAATTTCGTTTTTACAAGTATGTTGGGTATGACTCTAAAAACTTGCAAACTTATCGCTTATGTTATGCTCACAGAGCACGAAAATTGGTAAAACCAAATACATTTGGTCTTACCAAGTAAGTTTAGTGGAAATGATAACTCATTTGATACACTGATTTCAGATCATGCAGTGAACACTTTTAGCGAACTATATAATTCGACCTGGGTACTATTGCCACCTACATTACTTGCTGTGAATCATTTTACGTTTCGAGTGAAAGGTTCGATCACCGGATATACTTAGAAATAAGGCGATCGTCGTAATCCTCAAGAGTTGCAACGCATCTGCATATGAACTCTATTAGAACTTGTTTCCTGCTTCAGTGTATATTGTCCATGGATTGCAGATACAACTTATTATCAGCTCACCTATGTGTACGTTAGTTGCTCTCCTCACATAAAAAAGAACATGACCTGTTTGTAGTACAACCTGACAATCTTAACTCTCATATCTCAACCCAATTCAATATTAGCTTATTAAGCTTAGCTTAGTAATAAGATTATATAAACGATAAATAAAGAAATATTAAGTAGAATAGTCGCTATAATTTTCCAATAAAATGATCATGATTACCATGTATTTTAGATGATAAAGATGAAAGAATGTAAAAAAGTGAAGGAAGATCGAAACAAGATAAAGAGTCAAAGCAATATTATGTTAGGTAATGAAGACACATTGCCAAATGTTTCTGATATGTTAATGAGAAAATGTAGCTTTTTCTCCTGCTTTAATAACTAAGAAGATTTTTAGTTAGAATATGTAGATAACAGAGGAAGTATTAAAAACCCAAAGTAACCCAAGAAGATAAATATGTTAAAGAAGATGAATTAAGATATAGAACCTTGTTAAAGGAAATTAATGAAGTGCGAGTTAAAGAAAATGAAGAAGACTTAGATCGATGCCTTACTATCGATGGATCGAGAGTAGATCTTGAAAACTAGTCTGCATTGATAGAGCAATTCGATGGTATTGTGAATTTCCAATACTATCGAATTTTATCAAAAAATTTACTAGTTTTCGAGTTCTTGATTTCTTTTTATACAATAACTGTAGCAAACGAGGATATAGTTCATCTGGTAGTGAGTGGTCATTACCGCCCAGGGATTTCTATAGCCAACTTCATATAAAATAGGAGTTCCATTTGAAGTTCATCACTGTGTTGACCTGATAACTAAAATGGTCGTCAATTTATAAGTGAGCCAACCACATCTTTTCAAATTGCTTCCTGCTAGAAACATGTTGCGTAACTTCGCAGTTGAACCGTGCAGCTTCTATCACCTTGCGAGTATTATTAATTCCGTTATTATTATTTTTAAGGTGACAAGCACAATTCGCCGTGTGGTACCATCGCCATGCTCATAATCCGCGGAAAAGCATTATGTTTTGATTGAATAGGTGTGGTTGCTACACTTCCAAGCGAGGTACCTTCTCAGTCCTCAGGAGTGGCAACGCAACTGAGCATAATGTCAAGTTTGACCTTAGTCTCGTTTTATTTTAGACTCGGATGTCTAAGGGCTGCCGAGTCCATTTAACTCAAGATTCTGCTTGCTCGTTTGCTAGTTTATCTACGTTAAAAAACTACATCGATAGTTAGGTAGTGATAATTGAGCGTGTGCCGACCAGGTAGAGCCCAATGCTTACCGGCGCGTCGGAGCCGCGTTCGACGGCGGAGCGCGCGCGGCCTCCCAGCATGTCCATGGGAAAGGAGTCCACGCGCCCGCCGCCCACGCGGCCCTCTGCCACGCATACAGTCAGCTGCAACCCCATCATCATCAGACCATTACTGTTCCACTGCTGGACTATCCTTTTTATATTTAAACCTAGCGATAAGGAACACGGGCTGCCTGATAGAAAGCAGTCACCGTCGCCTATGGACATTTCCAACACCAGAGGAATCGCCAATGCATCGCCGGCTTTGAAGCAGAGCTATTTCTTCTCAGTATGTCGAGGATTACCATTAGTCCACCATATTGCCCAAGTAGGAG
Organism: Phocides pigmalion okeechobee; assembly: GCA_018251015.1. NCBI lineage: Eukaryota > Metazoa > Arthropoda > Insecta > Lepidoptera > Hesperiidae > Phocides > Phocides pigmalion. Next base: position 7,825 of record DWON01002656.1, read on the forward strand.
AACTTTATTGAGAACTCTCGGGCACGCAGGTGTCATGTGTTTATTCATCGTGAAGCAAGTAATAATTAATTTCTAATACACATATAACTTCGAAAAATCAAAGTTTTCTGGTAGATATTACAATCTCGGACCTTTCGAGTGAGTGATTAGAATTTTAACGCTTGGACTTGATGGTTTTTCAACTAAACCAAGTTATTCTGACATTATCATCCAAAAGTGACCTCAACAAGTCGACTACAAACTTTTCCTTGCTCAGATAATAGGCTATGACGTCATTGATGTACCTAGATTTTTACGGAATACTTCATCCTCGATATAGGATAGTTCTGTGTGTGTGTTCAGTAATAGCTCTTCAATAGACCCCAAACCTTAGACTGGCAGGAAGCGGTGAAAGACTGAAAAGCAATCCTCAAACAGCCCACCTGGACATACTTGCGATGTTCTGATGTACATTCTCGAAATTATCAACGATCCACCCGGTATACCTTTCGTCTATATATGTAGTTACTGACCATGGCCTGTGGTAATGATAGTGAAAGAACGCTTGTGCAGGATTATGTAAATCTCGTGAATTTTATCCCTAAGAAAACTATAAACCTCCGGGAGGGAACCAAAGGAAGTACCCATCATTATTACTATCAAGTCGACATGAACCTATTTACTGTGCAAGGATTCTCAGGAAACCTTTATGTCATAGTCCAAAATGACCAAATTGAAGTCGCAATTATGGACTACGAACCAATGATTGTTTATTCTTTTTTTATATTACAAACGAACACAATGGTTCAATGTCATAAGGATTTGACACAGCGTTACATCATGTTATATCAAATTTTGAAGTACGTAAGCCTTTATCTAAAGATACTAATATTAGTAAGACCGTTGATGGTGAATGTTCTTCAAAATCAATGTAGTTGTGGGTTGCGTCGCGATTATATGCACCCACACCAACAACTTTAAGAAATTCAATCTTGGTCCCATTCAATTTGGATAATGCAAAAGGACAAAAAGATTTTGGTAGGTGGTTGAACAGAGTTTGGTACTATCACCGCCCTCATAATCCATCGTGAAATAACTAGTTTTTTGCTTGGAGAGGTGCGGCTACACTCTGGAGCGATTCGACTATCTTACTCAGAAATGGCCCCACATTACGTACGAGCCCAGATAGGATCTGAGTCCTGTTAGAAATTACATGTATATGTTTAACAGCATGTGAGTATGCTACTCTTTTCACATAAAAAAGGAATAGGAAACTTACCGAGAGAACAACGTGCATGACGACATGGAACACCACGAACGCCGCCAGTATGTAGACACTCCATGGTGGCAGTTCAGCCTTTTGTAAATATACTGCCAGGAATATTGTTGCAACTGGAATAAAAAAGCAAACAAGTAAAAATCGACGGAAACTCTATAATATATGGCTGCGACGACTTCACGGCTAGATTTATTATATAACTCAAGTGCCACGTATCTCAGTAACTTAAGAGCCACTGGACTTCAAAATAGCTTTTTAAAAACCTTGTCACTTTTTATTTGTATTATGTGAAATTTTACAACTGCTATGATGTTTAAAAGTCATAAGGCAGTTCATCTTAGTGTTCAGGAATGGTTTCACAAGGCCGGAACGGCCTGGTTGGCTTTTCAAAATGCATTTTCTTTTATTCATGATTATCCCTAATCAAATGACACTAGTAAGGACACAATGTCCAGTAACCGCAACGAATGTCGAATTAAATTTGAGCTGGAAAATTATGGGAAGACTCAGAGAAAGCATCAAGGACCACCGTTTAAGAAAGTCTGTTGCACTTTTCAAACATTTGTTCATGAAAATATTTCAACAAGGCAATAGTAGGGTTGGCAGAAAATTGACAAATGTCGTCTCATCTATAAGACACGACTCTCAGTTATTTTTCATTTTGTTTAGTAAGTATTCCCAAAAGACTGTCTTAAGAGTTAAACAATTAAAGGAAAAAAATGGTTTTATTACTAGATAGTTAAATTAAACTTACTTCCAAGTATATGAGCAGAGTTGCCTATGAACCAGTGCAGCCAGTTAAAGATAGGCCTTTTGCTGGTGCCTGGATGTGGTCGGAAGAATGCACCTGTAATAACAAGTTATCGTACGAATGATAAATGTGCGACTATACTTCCTTGAATTCAGAACTTCATCTCGGCAAAAATAAATTCATTGGAGCTGGATGCGATACATTATTCTGTATTTCTCATACATATGTACATTATTTATTGTAACCCGCTTGCGGCTTGTCTGTCGTGTACGCACAAATTTGCATAGATTAAGGGCGAACACAATTGCTGTGTTTATATCGGCGATACAAGACTACGGGCGGAAACAAAATCTGTGTATTCGTAGATGATACACAGATGCTAAAAAATACAACATTTCTGTGAATTGTCGGCGCATCTCCACTCTACAGAAATAGGTCTAGTTTAGTGCCGCCTACCGCAACGTTGACTCCATGTAATATATGAGCGCCACAGTGAAAGTGTTAATAAGATGTTTCTTTCACACATTTATATTCTCTCTGTCTTCTTAATTTATTGTTGCTCTTCATATCCTGAGTATACGTACCAATAGGTTGTATAAAACATAGCACAACTGTGACTATTCCTGTGATTGCGTGAGGATTGTCTCCCGTAGTGGACCAGCCGCCCACTTCGATGAGGATCAGAATGAACCCGCCCATCGTCAGCAGCCAAGTCAGCGACATCAGGATTCTGTGGTACTGGAATTTGTAAAGGTCTTTAGCAACAAATCTGCTATCATTATTATTAGATGCTAGCTGCTGTTTGACATTTTGTATCCATGGGCCTTTATCTTTTAAGGGTTATTCCAGATTTTCTAACAGCAAAAAGTTTTAAATTGACCCGTTACATACCCGTAACTATTAAATTGACAAAACTTTTTTATTTATAGATCAATTGAAATAAAACGAGATGTTAAATGAGGTTTATTACAATTCATTACTCAAAACCGCATCGAAATTGTTTAAGTCGCTTTTGAGATTAGCGCGCAAAAACGCACAGACAGACAAAAATTCTAAGAACGATTGTTTTACGATTTATTTTTTCACAAATTGCTAAGTTTCAACTTTAGTAAACCTGTCTTATTATAAACAGAAATGTCGCCTTTCAATTAAGTGGTAAAGGTCACTGCACTTTTTCCGTACAACAAACGTTCTCGATCGCAAAGTAAAAATGTAACAAATGTAAATAAAATCATCTTTATATAGTATAAAATGAAGAATTTTCCCATCGTCTTATGCTTAGATCGTTTAAATTATGCAACGGATTTTAATGCGGTTTTTATCAATAGACATAGTGATTCAAGAGGAAGGGAAGCGAAGTAAGGTTTATATTATAGAAGAGAAAAGGCTAGAATTACAAAGATTTATACTGTAACAGGGCAAGTCCAATCGTAGGAAGTTGCAGGCTACACTTTGAAGCGAGACGACCATTCTCCTCCTCGAGTCCTCAGGCGTAGCAACGTACGTTCGAGCTCAGATAGGATTTCAGTCGTGTTTGTGGTTGTTCGTGGATATCTATGGGCTTCGCCTACTTAACGTCAGGTGGTTTGTATGCTAGTTGCTACTCTTTTCAGATAAAAAAACGAAGCCAAGGTGAATCAGTAATAATGAATATTAATACTTACAGCAAACCAAATGTCCTTGCCGCCCAGTTGCTTTCCAACCCATGTTTGTTTGAAATATCTGGAATTAATATTGACTCCCATAAGTTACATGTTTGAAAAGGGATATAAGTTTATGATTTAAAATTTTGTAAAGCAATTTTATTACGCATTTAAAATTAATTGTCGATTTTACATCTACCCATTTAGATAGTAATCCATAAAATTATTGTAATTGGCTATCCTAAAAATCCTTTTGTTTCATATGAGAATCTATAACTGAGGAAACACTGTAGCTTTACACTATACTGTTCTGTAGGATATCGGTAGAGATTGCATTATTAGACAAAAAATAATATTATATTATTCCAGAATCTTTAGGCGTTTCATAGGGTTTGAAATAGTTAAACTTATTAAGCAGTGAGGATAGTACCTGGCAAGTAATATCCCCAAAGAGGCAGTCCCAATCCAGGCAGCGATCATGAATGAACCGTGAAGCTTCAACAGGAGCTTTGAGGCTGCCGCGGGCGCCCCCACTGTAGACAGCGCCAACGGATCGCCAGTAGATTCGTAGGCTAAGTTGTGGAAGCCTACGCGATCCGGATCTGGAAATAAAAAAGTGTTTTATTCATTCGTTTTTAAAAAGAAACATGTCTGCAAGTTGTTACAACTATAATTCGATCGAAAGGTATCATCGTCGTAATCTGCGGTTAAGTACTCTTACGTTTCGGTTGAAACAACTTCAGCTCCACTTGCTCCATTAATTTAAGTTATTATTTGTAAATGACAAAAATGGAAAAGGTGTATGTTTTGGAGTTTCTTTCGCCGCCTCTTCTCCAAAACGAAACACCTGACAAGTTGGTAGTAGTTTATTGACATTCAAAAAGAGTTCTGTAACGAATCTACTTTGAATAAAATATTTTGATTTTTTAATTTCATTACAGCCCTCAACAGTAGCAATGATACATGCGAGCTTAGCTAGGACTTCAGTCCTATTTGAAATTGTATGTGAAAGTCCTTGTGCTGCAGGAATTAACATCAAGTGACAAGGGGCTGTGTTGCTCTTCTCCTTCCACTTCACGTGTACACGAGTCTCTACTTGTCTATCAAGGAATAATGGTCTCACCCTTTTCAATCTGAGTGCTGATTTTGCACAGCAGCGATAGTAACCAGTTGATGAAGATACTGACCTTTCATCGAATCTCCAGCGACGATCATCAAATTGTATCTGTTCGTCGTCAAATCAAATGTCTGTCCCATTACCGTGGATACAGCGTCGCGTCTAAACTTGCAGTACAGCTTCCCATCGATCATCGAGGACTCTAATAACTGAACTATCTCCTGAGGGGAGTCGGACCTCCGTACATACGGTTCTACTTTCGGATAAGTCCATGAAGTGAACAGATTGATCCTTCCGTTGTCATTTCTTACACATTCCATAGCACTGTCGTCACCCATTTTGTTGTCTTTGCTCAATCCGGAGGCCACGTATTTTGGATTATCAGCGCCTTGCATTTCAAAGGTGTAGACGTCACCAGCAACAAAGATGGCGACCACTGCCTTGCAAGTGCCTGTTTGGACGCAGTTTTGAGGGGTTCCGAAGCAGAGCTTCGTGTCTGAGCAACCTTGGTAAATTACGTCCATTGGGGCGGGTGTCGTTTTTGGCTGGAAAAGAGAGTATAATTATCAATATATCAGGAAATAATTTTAACTAAAAAAATCCGAATTCAGACAAAATGTGTATTTACCGATTTCTGCCTTCAGGGAAACCAAACTATTCCCAAAGAGATCGGTTGTTTTTGAATGGTGTTTTCACAAAAAAAAGTTCTAAAAGCAATGCCATAAGATGAAAATGCGAGAAAAAAAATGCACATTGAGGATTTTTATAATGTCCCAAAGGTTACTCCAAAACTTTATCTCATTTAGAACTAGACTATTTCTCGTGTATCCTTTCACGAAGATACATATGTATATCATATGAGCTAACCTTAGACTCCATTACAAGCGGGGGTCCTTGCGTAGGCCGCGGAGACGTGAGAGCAGGCGCTGATGTAGTAATCACGGTGTCTGGCGTCACCACTTCCACTATGGGGGATTGTACGTTCTTCCAGAACTGCGAATAGCTTTGAGCTACTGTTGCTCTGGAAATTGTAGATAAACATCTTAACTATTTTATAAAAGTGAAACGTTATCTGTTTGTTTGTTTTCTTAAATTTTAGTACAAACAGTGTCTGTACCTCTGTGTTTTACATAAGCTATGAATTGACAAGTTATTTTATCTTGAAACTGAGTAGTGACCAATTATTAAATAATCGCTTTTAAAAAAAAACATTCTCAAAACACGTATACATTATTACGTATACAAATTGCTATACAGTTTATTCAACTGTGTTCATATCAATCCACCGTTTTCTGTCTTTCGAATCCAATGATCTTCTCAGGTTATTAATCAAATTCTATTGACGACCAGTGTTTTTTTGCCTTCACAAATTTACTTACCTGAAAGCTATACCACCCAAGAAATCTGTAGGTGCTCGCCATTGGAAGGTCTGTGGAGGCTTGCCTTCTGGATTGGTGTGCGTTGCAGTGTCATTCTCCCCACGACAGTCGACTACCTGCGTCAACTCTGGATCGGGGATTTTTACGAACGTGCCCACTATTGTATCGGGACTCTGGAATATACAAAAAAAAATGTTTATTGGGTGAAAGTAGCAAACCATGCAGTCCACTTGATAATAAGCGGCTACTAGCGCTTATGAATATTTATACCACTCTCTATAGATCAAGAGTCCCATCTGAAGTCGGTGGCAATTGCGTTCCTTCTACTAGAACTAAAATGGTAGCCTCACAAGAGAGGCATTAGCCATGGCTTGCCAACGAAACATAAAAATTGCTTTGCAATAAATAATGAAAGCAACGATGGCGCCTGAATGGTCAAACTACTATTCAGGGGCCACCCGTTAATAATTTTTTACCCATTCCTTCAAATGTTGAGCTACAAAGCATACATCATCAACTGATTACTGGTGCACAGGTGGAGACAGACCTCTTTACAGAATGTAACAGTTTATACTAAAATTGGTAAGCTCTTCACACTTTTGAGACGGTGAGAGAACACTCAGGCATGTAGCTATCTTCACGAGATTTTCCTTTACCGTTTAAGAATTAAACATCCTTCACTTTTTAATTTCTTTGTACCGTAAACTATTTGAATTGATAACTTACCTGAACTTCCCTAGCTTGTAAAATAAATCCCGCGATAGGCGTCGGTGCTCCGAACTGGCTCCCAACAGTGACATTTATAACATCGCCCTGTCGGACCTGCGAGGCTGATGTGGTGATGGTGTATGGTGGCGGCGAGGTCTGGGCTAAAATGGTGCTGTGTTTTGGTGTTTGGTCCATGCAGGCCTGGAAAAAGACAATTTATCAGCAAAATCCGGCTGTCGAAAGGAAGATCAAAGTATAGCCAACGAGCATACATCAAACTTTAGACAGGAATAAAGTCCTAACTGAGATACATCGCTATTGCCAAGGATTAAGATGTTAGTTTCGCTTCAACATTTTGACTGCGACGCTCACTTATTTCTCTAGAGTAAAAGTGCGCCGACAATCCACACAATATTGTATTTTTCAGCATCGACCAATACATATACGTAATGTTCGTCTTCAGTCTTATAGCGCCGACGTAAACACAGCACTTTTGTTCGCCCGAAATTCATACAGATTTGTACGTACAACACAGCATACAAGCCGTGCAATACTGTTGCGCACAGCAATGTTGTACGCTGTAGGGATAGTGTTAAATATAGCCGGCAGTTAGACCCGTCCACAAAGAGGAATTGTTTCACAGCAAATAGCACCACGTTTGATCGACGCTGCCGGTGATAAGAGGGCTGGTTCGCAGAGAAATGCGATTGCTATCCAGCGCGGGAATGCAGCTAGAGCATGCTAGTGTTCTTGGAACCATGACGCATGAGCACGGACACCCTTTAGATTGTTTAGGTTAGGTTTTTATTTTAATTAGTTTTAAAATTTTCATCATTGTATATATGAGAATAAAGCTATATATGTTAACTTACTCTTCACAACAGATTATGATTTCGACGTATTTCCATGTCAGAGTATAGTTTTACCATCTGTCATTGAAGCTGATATTAAAGATGATTTTAAACATGAACTATTCTTACCTTGTATGATTCAAATGTCTTATTCGTAAATTTTATACTTGCCTCAGCTGAAACTTAAACAAAACAACACAAAACTTTATTGCTCTTTTAACCCGCTAGATGGCACCATTATGCAGTTCAATAAAGAATACAAACATCAATCAAATAACACATTTTTATTATGTTATTTTAATGTTGTACTCTTCGACAAACAAAAAACACGAAAGAGTAAAGTAGAGAAAATGCAGCTTTTTCTCTCTTGCAAAACATCAAACACACACACACACACACACACTACTTACATGCAAAACTGTTGTTAGTTTTGGTGGTGGTTTTGTAACTTTCTATGGAAGAAAAGTATTGTTTAAAATAAAACGTGCATTAAAATGAGTTTCTAAATCTACTTTTCTAAGGGGTATGATTATAAGTACAGTAACACCTCGACTTACGCCACCCCGATTTACGAATCCGGAGTTACGCGATTTGCAATTCTCGTAGACTTTTTGTATGATTTTCTGTTAACATTCGTCGGAGAATTTGACATAGAAGAATTAGTCTTTAGACTCAATTCAATCAGAAGATCAAATAACGATTAAAAACTTGACTTATAAATAATAAAGGGCGATATTTTTCTATAATTCCAGGAATAAAGCATGTTTTCCCATTTTTGTTTAAGCCTTAATTTAAAATAATTTTATTGTACCTCGACTTACGCGGTTATCTCCCAGTCACACATATCGCGTAAGTTCAGGGTAATACTGTATTATAACAACTAGTAAGAAGTAGGTAAAGCACACATGTAAAGTACCGCCGCGCAGCGCTTTTTTCAGGGGGGGGGGGGGGGGGGGGGGGGGGGGGGGGGTTGAAACGGCTGCGTGAGCGCTGCACGTCGGTGTCAGTTGCAAGCCATCTTTGAATGTATACGCATGCGATGTAGCTCTAACAGTACGTACGTTCTTCTTTGTGCTAAACTTACCAATGTTAAAAAAATACTTTGCATTAATTTGTTAATAAGAGATAGTGACGAAATACATGCGTTATGAAATTAGTTTCAAGTGGTGAATTGCGACGATATGGTAGGTATTGGTAGTTTTTAAAACTCGTATAATACGAAACATTATGCCCGCCGCACGTTAATCATATCCATGAAAGGGAGGTAGGGGATTATATCTTTTCTTCCGTGATTATACCGGTCACGCAAAAGGATTCTGGGTTAAATTCCCGATCAGATAGAAATCTGAATGATGAATTTAGATTTATGTTCTGGGTCTAGGTGTTAGTGTCTAGTATGTGTCCGTAGCACCCACGATACAAGGAAACCTAATATGGGTCTCTGAGTGTAGAAAGTGTAATAGTCTTTTTGACTAAATTTAATTACAAGAAGGCGTTGAGTTTATAGTTACTCTAAAAATCCTTGTTTATTAATATCAAATTATAAATTATAATGACTTGTTCCGTATTAATTTCATCACAGCATAAAGGTATTTTTTTAATTACTATGATTGCCCAGGGCCAAGTAAAGGCCCAGGCCAGGAGTATTTCGAGGAGATAAAATCTATTATAGTTGTTTAATAGGTTATTATGATATATTACCGTAGGAGGTGCTCCTGATCCATATTGTTCTGAGGGTTTAATTAGAAACATGACTATGAAGAATATCAGAGTGGAACTTCTTTTCCTCGGCAACATATTTCTGTGTTGTATCTGAAAAGAAAAGAAAAATAAGCTTATGAAAAAAAATACTTCTAAATTTTTTATGTTAGAAGTTAGGAGAGAAAGAGCAGAGTAGTAAGAGCAAAGCTGTTTACAGGTAATCCGACATTCATCATTCACCTCAGCGCATGGATAGTCCCATGTTCGATCGACGCCGGTGATGAAAAAAGGTATGGAGATGTATCATTTTAAATAATCCCACGTGAAGCGCTCTTTATTTTTGGTTGGGAGGGTGCCGGCTACACTTCTAAGCGAAGCGTCCGGTATATTGCTTAGCAGCGAATCTACGTATGACTTGAGAAAATACTTCAGCCAGGGTCTCTTTTGCTACTCATCTCACAAAAAAAATATCTATAAGTCTAGGGAGGTCCTAACAGTAAAGGTTCGGCCTCCTTAGATTTATCGATATTTATCGTCGATTCGTGACTAAGTTATGGGACCGGTACGAGTATTAATCGATATTTGAAGACGATAAATCGAACCGGTTATAATTTAGGCTACGTTATTCAGTTGATTTAACAATTATACCTACTATTTACAGAATCGCGGTTACTAGATAATTGCAGTATTGCAAAACTATCGTGTTTAGTAATGCCAATAAATAGACTTGTACATAAATTATTTACAAGGAAGTAATGTCGGAATATAAGATAAAGGACAATTTACTTTATTTGTATAAAATATATCAGTTTATATACGATACAATACAACTCAAAATAGTTAGTCATATTGTACACCAAAATATGTACACGAGACTTAATAGTTACTAATAATAAGATACAACCAGCGGTCTTATAACTACAGGTTTAGTTAATTCAAAGACGACTAAAAAAACCAATCACTCAAAAATCCTCAAGATTAAACTGTTCATTGTGATCATTCCAACGAGCTCAAACATGATACCTCTGCTGTTTTGTGAAGAGTTGAGTATTCTGCTGATTCCATTTGATGCTGTAACATTAGGTAAGGCTAACCATCTTATTATACTATTAATGAATTCAGAGGATACGATGACATACGGACACCATATCCTCGTAGCCTTAGTCAGACGTATACCCACTTTCCACTGTCCGATAGAGCAGAAATTTCTCATATAGAATAGTGATAATGCACGATTACATATGCATTTTATGTCCAATATAGTGATCGCCACAAATGGTGATTTTTGTTTTCTACATTAATAGAAGTAAGGCGAGTAGAGAAGTATAGTGAGTAAGGCAAAGAATAAAGAAAGTGATGTCATTGTAAATCCAATATGCCGACCATCACGAAATTGTAATATATATTTTCACAGTAACTTCTGTGATATGGGTATCAATAAGATGTGCTTTATTCTAAATCTATTATAGTGAACGACACAATATTATTTCAACAGTAAACCTTATGATAACAAGCTGTTAATACTTGTCAATAAAAATAACTAAAGAAACCGTGTTAAATTTTAAGTTAAATTATATAAATGAAATATTTTACCATTATTGCAGTGAGTTATCGGTATAAGTAATAATTTACTTTGCAATGCGTCTACTGTCGTTTCAAGGTCACGCGAATCGACACCAACTCACGTAAATATCAAGGTTGAGGTTCTTCCGTATTTGCGGATCTAGACATTAGTGATACGTATTTGTATATATTTATATCCGCGGATATAAATTTTTGACGACACGACCCATCGTTAATTAAAATAGGAAGATAAAGTGTTTCCTAAAAGCATGTGCGTAGGCAAGTCGCCCACGTGCCTGTAGCTCGGGATCAGACTATCGTTACGGTATCTGCTGCCTGTCACAAGAGGCAACTAAATGTGTCTTCCGGGTTAGGGAGTCTTACTACTCCCTACTCCGGGCTAAGGTAAAAGTAGATCAAACCGTTCCGACGTAGCGATCTCGTGAAGGACGTCGGTATGAGTGGTATTACATTGAGTATAGAGCGGTGCCGAAAGAGCTGGGGAAATTGGGCATCGTGCTTGAGAATACCAGTTGGGCTCGTTTCGAGATCCTGGAGTTCTCCACAAGAATGGAGGGAGGTCACCGAAGGTTTTTTTTAGTGGATGGAAATCCTAGATAAGCCTGAATTGCTCCCAAGACCCCCTTGAAAATACCACCTTTGACAATACCATTTTTTTTTGACATTATTCAGTTGTACCTTATAGCATAATAATTCATAACTCACGACTCCAAAGATACAAGCACTCTGACTACAACATTTTAATTCGGATTAAATCACTAGATTTATTTTAAAGTTCTGTTGATTTCCAAATCGAAAACAAAAATGAGTACCTATGAAAGGGCTTTTCACCGAGACAAAAAAAGGAAGTCGCACAATGGACATTATGCCACAAAAGCATATTTCTCATACAAGGCAATTACTTCACACTTACATTATTGAAGTAAAAGTTGACTAACACTCAATTTGTAGAACGATTGTGACAGAGCAATAAAACAATATAATATTGAGTGGTTTTTCTGGTAGTCAATACGTAATAGCGTTAATTGAAAATGACGATAAGGTGCTAGGTATAACCAGAGGCTTGTTTATGCTCACAATGTATGCTTAGACGATTGCTGTTTTTTATGTGAGAAGAGTAGCAAACGAGCATGCAAACTACCTGATGTTAAGTAGTCGCAGCTCATAGACATCCACGTACAACC
>DWON01002657.1:0-19997 GCA_018251015.1 Phocides pigmalion okeechobee
GTCTATGGGCTGTAGTGACCACTTAACATCAGGTGGCCTGCATGCCCGTTTCTTACTCTTTCACAATTAAAAAAAAATGATTATGTGTCTAAAGATAAAATTTAGTTAGGTTGAAATAAATATATTTTTTTAATTGTTTTGTATTTGTATAGGTATTTGATGACTTAAACTATTACGTTATGTCTTGTCACGGTGTTACTCGCTTCTATTGCCCACGTATTTGTATATATAAGGGAGTGGCAATTTTATTGGTCTCCTAAGCCCTAGAAAGCCACAATTGTCTCCGACTTCGCTCTAGTCCATTGGCCAAAGAGCTCTCGGAGGGAAGGACACACTCAAGATTTGAGATCTAACAATCTGATTGCGTAACCTTTCGATGCTCCAAATATTTTTATACGGCCAACTATATTTTTAACTAACTTATTTAACGACATTAGAACTCCTGTGATTCGGGATCAGAATTGTTTATAACCGTAAATTAGACATTGCAAGGAAAAAACTCTTGGATAAAGCCTTATTAAACTCATTGCAACTTCTTATTTTTTAAGGAACATATTTAACAGTGGTCTTTGTGGTTCATAATCAGAAATATTTAATTGCTCATAAAAAGACAGAGATAAAGGAACATTTAGATGTAAACTGTTAGATAATTGTTATTTTGCTAATTCAGTAGTATGCAGCTATATGTTTTCAATAAGTAACTAATTTTATTTACAAACTAGTTCTGAACTTGAATTTGAATTGAACTAGTTTATATAATGGTAAATACAACATGTTACATATGTAAGTATTATATGTTGAATTTCTTATGAATTAGTAGAACTTACTACCGATTTCCAAACCATAATGTTATAATAATTTTGTTTTCACATATGACAATAAATTAAAATAACATATAACTGTTTATACCTTCCTATAATCCATTACTACCTTTTCAAATAATTGCTTTTTAAAAATGAAGTAAGTCGAAAGTAATTATGGTATTATAAAAGATTTTAAAGGTTAGTACTCATTACCAAATTAGTACGCATATTCTTATAAAGTTTCGCTACATTTATAAGAGAAGAAACACAGAGTTGATAACAGTTTTACCGAGTAGGTACGTAAGGACTTAATTTAGTTTTAGAGGAAATTACTCAGTGAGACGACGCCAACCCCAGCATTACTTTACTTACCTTAACTGTAGACGTTAACTATCGATTTAAAGGCGCAAAGGAGATCCTGGTAGCTAATTTACTAGTGCCCATTAATGTGCAAATGCTCTCTCGGGTGGAAATTGATGGCCCCGTACGAGCTATCAATCAAGATTTGCAACCAAAACTTCCTCCAACTCGGATAAGCGAAGTAAATTGAATAAAAACATCCATTAAAGAGAGTTCGTTGAACAATCCTTCTGGGTACTCCGTTATTAATAAAGATTTAAATTTACACTTCAATATTAATCTATTTGTATGAAGCTTATGAAGTATACGGTTCGATTGTCGTGGTCCGATTATCATAATTGCTCTTCCGTATTTTTATCTGTTAGATAAGTGTCTAAAGCGTAATATGCATGGTACTCGTAACAATGACAGATTTCAATAGTGGCGTGAATTTTTCGTCGGCTTGTTGCTCCCCGTTCAATACTAGCTAATAGGGCTCTTAACGCCTATGATGTAATTTAACATTGTAACCTGTAAAAAGATTGTATAAAAGTACGTAATATCTTTTTAGACTTTGTCACGAGCAAGTATTAGTATTGGTTATTTATTTAAATGCGTATATATTTGTGCTACTCTCCTAACATAAAAAAATCGAATGATAAGTATTTCTTTCAAAGACAATCCTATTAGTTGCTAAAGAAGCTGTGCCCCGCGGTTCCACCTATGCTAGATTATGTAGTTTATGCCGTGTTATGTTAGTCTTAAGGCTTCCTTTGTTAGTAATATATCAAATTCAAATATAATCAATTAAAGGTGAGAGGAGAGAACTATAGTTCGACTGAGGAGGTACCACCGCCGCCCTCATAATCCGCCGTAAAGCATTATTTGTGTTTTGGTTGGAGAGGATTGAGCAAATAAATATTAAAAAAGAGGTGCAGTTGCCGGCTACACTTTGAAAAGAGGCGACCATCTTAGTCCTCAAGAGTAGCAACGCATCCATGTTCGAGCATAGATAGGATTTTAGTCTTATTTGTTTGATTGTAGATGGATGTCCATGGGCTGTGACTACTTACCATCAGTTGGTTTGGGTGCTCGTCTGTTACTCTTCAGATATAAAAAATGTATTTTTTAAGATTTCTTTAGTACAGAAGAACGACATATCCTGTACATATAAAGCGATTCATAAACAATTAGGCAAAGAAACGGTAAAAATCATGAATACGTGGAAATCGCTTAAAAAGCACCTTAAATATCTTTCGGGAGGCCTCGGTTTATGTCCATATATTCACATTTTATAAGAGAAACGGCGGAGGAATAAAATAAATGCTACCGTTTTACGTTGGTATGATGTATGTATGCGCGTTTTTTATTTGGAAAAAGGGCAAAAATGAGCCATAACCAACATATTTTAGGGTTTATCGTCAATTCCATTTCGTAGTCAGTTACATTATGTTCTTAAAAGGGGAACATTTGATTGTAATAAGTATGTAAAGTGCGTATTGGACTGAGAACGATGAAAGGTTTCGTAGTCAAAAGATTTTTTCATTTGTATAAAAGATTTAGAAAAAGCAAGCTGGCCACCTGATGCTAAGTTCCGATTGTGAAGTACTACAATCGCCTCCATAATCCGCCGTAAGGTTAGTTTTGTCGGTCACACTTTAAGACGACCGTTTTAATTATCAGGAATAGTAACGCATCTACTTATAAGCTCAGATTAAATCAGCTTTAAAAGGTGGTAGAGCCGTTAGAGCCCGCCGGGGGTGGTCCCCCCCCCCCCCTCATACCCCGCCGTAAAGCAACATGTTCTTCATGTATTGTGTTTAGGTCGGGGAGGTGTGCTTGCCGGATACACATTATTGGAGGCGACCATCTTAGTCCTCGAAAGTAGGAACGCATCCGCGTCCATGCTTAAATAGAACTTCTGTTCTATTTGAGATTGGACGTGGACAACATGGGCTACAGTGACCACTTAACACCAGGTGGCCTGCATGCCCGTTTCTTACTCTTTCGCAATAAAGATAGCTACTGTTTTGACCAGTATTTTTCAAATTCGAAATGCGTATGTCAATGATCTAACTGTCATAGAAGCTTATATTTCTCAGGCAAAGGTCTGGATTACTGTTCGTATAGGTATAAATACGATTTTTTAAACATGATTTCTAAAATAGTTCAAATGTAAATTTTAAAATATTACAATAAATATATTAGTACCATTATAGATATGATTTTTAAAATGTAATGCACGATCAAACTGCAAGGAAAGTCCGTTTCGATATAATGAAGACAAATTAATTTGAAACCATAAGTTAATTAAATATCGAATGCAACCAAGTGTGTCTTGAGTGGCAAAGCCTTAAGTGATGAGGGCGGAAGGTCGAGAAGCTCAATTGACATGAGCTTTCGCGTGAGTGAGGCAAGCTTTGTGCGCTTTTCATTATTATCATTGGCTCTGTGTGGCAAATTGACCAGCCAATCTGCCCTTTGCTACGTTCTGGATTGTGCAAATGCTAGCATTGTTGCAATAGGAAAGGGGCATTCCCCGTGTTCGGGAGTTTGGTTGCCTGTCGGTTGTTGACATGTAGGAACAAGCGGCTCTATTAATGTAATTGTCAGTCCTTGCACCCATTTTGAATAGTCCTATTGACTGGACCACCATGGAATATTCTTGCGGTATCACAGTTAAACGGACTTGACTCTTGCTTGAAGTTGTATGTGGATGTCTATGGATTGCAGTGACTAGATAAAAAGTAATAGGTATTGGCATATGGGTACCCTGACTTACAAGTTGAATTTTTTTTCAAATGTTCTATATACATATAGTTATATATTCATTGGTCTGAAGTATTAGGATGCTCCCGTCGCGCAAATGATTCGATCAGGGAGGTACCATCGCCGCACCCATTTGTAATATAAACCTGTTTTTGAGGTGGAAGTAGAAACTCCGGCTTACTTCCGTTTAGATTTCGATTCTATATGGCGTTGGTTATAGATGTCTATGGACATCGGTGACCACTTCGTTTAATGGACTTTGTGCACGTTTACTACTTCAATTTCTTAAAAAGGATAAAAGGAAAACCATTTTCAACTCAGTGTGAATGAACTCAATAAAGACGACGCATAGCAAAAGTCAGAAGCTTTCTTTAGCGACATTACCGGAATCCATGAGATGATGGAACTTTTGAAAATGGCATAAAGAGACTCCTACAAAGATGGCTATGCATCTGCGATTGTTTAATGTTGTAAATGTTTACAGACTGTATCTTCCTAGTATTTACATCATTAAAGCACGTCAGTCTTATCACTAGTCCAAGACAGGCATTTAAATTATTTTGAAATTTTAACATCTGAATTTAATTTACATTTGATTTTAAACATACAATAATACTTCAAATAAATGATATGTCTATTTTTGTCCCCGTCATTTACTCATATTATGAAACAATAACCTTCCAGTAGATTCCGTTTAAAATTTGAAGATTGGATAGGAAACTCATAAAAAATATTATTTGTCTATATGTTTACGCCGTCACCTTCTTTTTAAATTATTAAATTTACAGACGAACAAAAGCCATGTATACATTCATATTAAACGCAAAACTACGATTGCTTCTTGTACGCGGATAATGTAACTCACAATTTCTCGAAGTCTAACTTACTATAGTTTAAAGAGCTTAAATACCGGCCCACGATATAAAACGCTGTACAAAAACATAGTCATTGCTTGCATGTGAACAAATATTCAATAAAATGTTTATAGTTTTGGTGTCGCAACAAAAAGACTACCCACCGGATCGCTTAATAAACACCGGCGCTTGCCTCGACCACGCTGGAACGAGTACATTTTTATACATCAATCCGGCAGGTGTAAACGCTTTATTTCTATTATGTAAACCTTTATAATAAATTTGCTTTAACCCGCTGCTTACCCATAAAGTATAAGCGTTGCTTTTTAAATGGTAGATCATATAATTCATCCGGGGAGGTACCACCGCCGCCCTCATAATCTGCTGTAAAGCATTACTCGTGTTTCGGTCGGAGAAGTTGCCGGCTACACTTTGAAGTGAGGCGACCATCTACGTTCGAGCTTAGATAGAATTTTAGTCCTGTTTGTAATTGTACGTAGATGTCTATGGGCTGTGACTATTTAACATCGGGTGGTTTGCGTGCTCATTTCCTACTCTTCTCGCATAAAAATTGCTTGTTACAAAATGCAGTAATTAATTTGAAAAATGCTGCTTAAAATGGTAGTCATATTAACTATAATTATTTTTGGTGATTGCACTGTCCTAAGATAATTAGCATAATGATTTGCCTATGTCGAGGCCAAACCTACAGGCACATTGTGTACAAAATTTGAGCTAAATTAAACGTAGCGTTAGCTTTATAGAAAAACTTACCGCTGCCCGCGTCTTCGTTTACGTGGACTTTAAACGAAGGTTATTGCAATATAATTATGAAACGCACTAGAATCGGTTAAGCCATTTTTGAGATTTGCGCGCACAAACGTATAACCAAAAAAAAGATATAGCCTATGTTATAATAGTTCCTGATAACCTAGCTTTCCTGATAACTAAGCTATTGGTGAAAAAATAGTTTAATCGATCCAGTAGGTACGAAGTATATTTGGTTCAAATAAATTAACAAAAATCTTCCCTCTTAATAATGAGTACAGACAAACAGAGAATGACACGCACAAAGTTTTACTCAGGAATACGCTGAAAACGAACAAGCAAATTAAACTGTGGAGAATCGTAGTGAATCCTGTAAAATTGGCTGGACACACTGGTCGGCGACGTGCGACGAAGACAAAGTGAACCCCAAGTTAAATGGTTCTCAGAACCGCACCATCAGAAAGTAGAATACGCAGAGTGAACTTTTATCCTCCCTATTTTTTATGTGAGAAGAGTGGCTTCTTATTTTAAGTATCCGCAGTCTATAGACATCCAAGTACAACGACAAACGACGTTGCTACTTTTAAGAACTAATATGGTCGACTCTCTTCAAAGGGTAGCCAGCAACCCCACATCTCCAACCGAAACACAAGTAATGCTTTACGGCGGAGTCTGAGGTCACCGGTAGTACCTCCCCGGTCGATCTATAGTTCTCCCACATTTAAAACTTTGAAGTTTCCTAATCGTTTACCTCCCTACTTTGAAGTATGCTACTAATAATTTATTTCGGAATAATAAGGTAATGGAAGTGGCAATTGGGATCTTGTTACCGCAATATTAATCTTCAGGACACGAATGTCGTTATTCAGTCGAAAAGAAGTCAGACACTTAAAAACATTACGTAACCGCATAAACTGAAATTTAATTTACTTTGCAAAATGCCAAAGGAATCATACTTATTCCATTTCATTTCGACGTAGTGGGTAACCCCTCCTTCTAAACCTTATTCACCTTTCTGTAATTAATCTATTTAGTAGTATAGACATTATATGTAAAATATCTTATTATTCCAACCTATATCATATAAAAATCTCGTTAATTTTCAATTATAGCAGTACTGCGGTAGTATGGAAAAACTACATAAACCACATTACATTGGATTACATGGCCGGGATAAGGAAAACAAAGCGATTGTTCAGTCTCGGGAGTTATTGTGATATTTTTATAGGAAATGATAGTCAAGTACATTTGCAACGCATTTCGCTTTATTAAAGCAGCGTTATTGCATTACAAAGCTTTTTTAATATGAAGATTACGTACAAACATATTGTTAGGTAGTCGCTACAACACATGGGCATCTATATACATATATTCATACAATACAATACAATACAAATATGCTTTATTTACACCAAGAGAGAAACCAAGTTAAACGATGACACGGTTCACCACCAGTGTATGCTTTGAAATCTATACCATTATACATTGTGGTGGCGGATTGTTGCAAAATAGTTTTAACAACAACTTAATAGCATGGAAATCCGCAGAGTAACGCCTGATACTATTAACTATCTATACATAATTTAAACCGGGTTGAAGTGTCGTCTAAAAAGTATGGAGTTATGTTGCTACTCCTGAGGACTTAGTCCTTACAAGTAGCCTTACTCAAAACATAATTCGTCATACACAGCGATTATTTAAGAGTAACCCGCAACCGTATCTCTAACCGAAACACAAGTCGCTTCACAGCGGATTATGAGTGCGGTGGTAACTTTCTCGTCCAACTATAATTACACCACTAGTTAAATGGTTAAATAAATATCTCCATGAGTCTCATAACTTAATTGTTTACTTTCAACATTTCAACACAATTGTGTGTTTCAGTTTAATAAAGACTAATACTAAAGTCGACGAGCGTGTTTGAACGCGCTTTTCTATAAACTACCATTTATATTGAAAAAAAAAAACGTGGAATTAAATATGCTATTTATTGTAGATCGTTTTAACACTTTAGTGTCTTCAGTCTACAGAATACAGCTCCAGTTTAGTGACGCCTCCCGCAACGATGACTTGATCTAATATATGAGCGCCGCAGTCGAAGTGTTAACCTATGTAATATCACGCTACAAATATTGAACACGGATGAAACCGCAGAGCACATTAAGACAGAAAGTATTGTCGAGCATTTCTATAAACCAGGATTAACATACTCGATAAATGCCACTTATCTATGTTACAAAGGCTACAATTGCCATAAACACGGAATATATTAAGTTAAAAAATAAATGTAAACCAACTTTCAATAACACTTAAACTTAAGTTTAGAAATACCTAAATACTTTTAAACATTAAAAGTATATAATAAAAACCTAAGCTAAACTTTCTATAAAGTCCGTGTCGTAGACATTGTGCCAAGACAGCAGACAACATTCCCACGCAGAATAGCAAACCTAATTCACTAAACCAGCAGCGTCGATCAGACGTGGTAAGTTTGAAAAAAATTGAAACTCGGATTAGGTTTCTTTTATCTATTAGTTATATTTGTGGAATCAATAGAATTTGGTCATTTTTACCTACTCAATAGATTTGGAAGGAAAAATTAAAACCTGCAATACGGAGTCCAAATATTTGTTTATTTGAACTTTTAAAGAGGCACACGAGTCATTAAGACGAATGTAATGACCTCATAGCACACTATAACTAACGACATAAAAAGAACTATCAACACTGGTTCATAGGTTTGACACATACGAGGAGACACAAGAACAGTTTTACATCGTCGTTACTCTGTTACCATTACCGGTATGGGTCTCCTCTTGAAATGAAGGTTTAGGCCATAATCTACAACGCTAGTCAGATTCGGATAACACTTCACACACTTTTTTCTTATTCTTTAAATAATATGGTGAACCCTCAGGCTTGTGTTTCCTAACATTCCTTCAGCGTTGAAGCAACAGATATGTAACTAATTTAATAACTACAAAGTAAAAAAAGATTGAAAAAAGGTGCGTGACATTCAATCCCTTGATTGCCCTTAAAGACCATTAGGCTATCACTGCGCAATGATAAATTATAAGTGTAGAAACAAAATGTTATACTTACCCAGTATTATAACATACATAGCGAAACATGTACCAAAGTTATTGTTATTCAATAAGATCAGACATGCATGTCGATGCAACGATCCGTTTGAATAGCAGAAGCTAATGAACTAAATCTAACCGATGCGCGAACTATACTGTGGTTAGATCGTTAGTTTGTCGATGTTCATCTCTCAGACTGAACAATAGTACGAAGTATCAAGTTGATTTACTTCATTGTCAACTTCCCAAGTGTCTCCCTCTCAGAATGCTATGTTAGGTCGTGGTTCGCAACAACACGTAGGTTTCCTAATGATACTTTCCTACACCGTTAAAGTTAGTGAGAATTAATTTCTAATAGGTGCATCAATTGAAATCAGAGGTCAACGATTTGAACTCCAGACTCCACGTGACTAGGTTACACAGGACTTGTTATATCATAGATGCCTGTGCTTCGTCGTAATATTTTTATATTTTTGCCTTGTGACAGCATTTCGGCTGCTTTGTTCGAGTTTGAAAGACTTGTTAAGGAAGATTAATTTATGAAGGACGTTCTTAGTCCTTAAAAATTCCATGGTCGATCTCAGGTTGGAATGCAATCTTATTTGGAGTTGATTACAGTGACAATTTGCCATCAGATAAACTGTCTTTTTTTGTCTTCACTAATTTAACGAAAATAAACGAGAAAGTATTGTATATGTACAATAACCATCTAAATAAGGTATAGATATTTTGTATAAAATCGCTGGAGTATGATATTCGTGAAAAACTTGTCTTATGCAAATGTAGACTGGTGGTATTAAGTGATGGGGAAGCGGGGGGGTTAATGTCGTTGATGCCACGAGGCTAAGAGCATAAGTGGGGATGACTGCTAATTCTGGTTTGCAACGCCACTACTAAGTGATATGCATAATCTTGTACCTCGCAGGCTGAGTTAATGTATTCTAATATGAAACTTTGATATATTTCATGTTTGGAACAAACTATGGAAATTGGCACTAGGAACCGTCGACTGTTTTGGAGATTTGTGGACGGACGGATTTATCTGGACGCGGTCAGATTTGGATGGGTCCCCACTAGTGGCAAAAAAATTATGTTCAATTACGTGCAACCAAAACACTTAAGCAGACAGTCTCTGTGATAATTGGGGGGACATCACATCTTGTCGGAGGCTCTATGGGCAATTTGAAATCATTCGAGAGCCAGGTTGGTCAATGACCAGTACCTCCACAAGTAGATGCTGTCGTCTCCAGGCCTTCCGCTATTGTTCAGGGAGACCCGTGTCCAACAGTGGGAGACAAAGCAGATAGCAGCTATTATTATTAGCTATTTTCGGTGTAACATTTGTAGAAATGTATATTTATACACAGACGTTATCTTTACACAGATTAAAAATACTCGTGTTTTATACAAAATCTGTTTCCTGTGTGTGTGTATCGCCTGTGAGCAATCAGACTTGTTAATCTTTGTTTCAAGAGCCCTGTGTGACTTACACGGCATTATATATGTATACCTGTTGTCTATAGGAGAAGAACGAATCGCCGCCTTCATAATCCCTCGTAATGCAATTCTTCGGTTAGAGAGATGTGGATATCTGCTCCATTTAAAAGCGAGGTGACGTTAGTCCCCAGGAGTAGCATCGCATCTTCGATTATCAAGTGCGTCCTCGAATATGACTTCAGTCCTGTTTAAGGTTGTACGCGGATGTCCATGTAATGCAGTGGCCACTTAAAACAATCAAAATCAGTTTTTTTTTCGAAGTATATTAATTGCAGAACTATTTTTGAACGTCAATAAACTACCACCGATTCGTAAGATGTTTCGTCTTGGAGAAGAGGCGGCGAAAGAACCTTTAAAGCACACATCTTTTCTATCTTTGCAAAAGTAATTTGAAAATAATGACTTAAATTAATGGAACTTGTGGAGTTGAAGTCGGTTCACATTATATGAGTTTGTCTTTTCAGTAATCGTTGGTTTTCTAATTTTAAGGCCTTGTTACGCAGCGTTTGTTTAATAAACAATTTATGCTTATTTTCTGACAGATTTGTGACGTAATCCGGTATTTTACTGTAGTAACGAATGTGGTCTGTATTTAGGGACAGACTTTTTATCCTTAAATGTATTAAAATTACACATTATATTGACATATGTATAATGATGAAAATCTTAATATATAATAACAAAATAATTATAATTATTACTAATTGACATAATTGACATAATGCATCTTCAATATGTTGTTGGTGCGACATAGTTCTCGAAGGGACTCGCCCCATCATAGATCCTAAATTGCTCAAACATGAAAGAAGATTATAGATACTACGCCGTATTCGATCGCAAGTGTTTTACCAATTACTCTATATATAATTTTCCAATCAACTAGATTGAGCTACGGCAACGCGAAGCCGGGTATATCTAGTTAACAATATAAATGACACTTTGTCTACCACCATCGAACATGATACCATTAATTCAATCAACGTCAGTAAAATGAAGCGGGGGCCGGACACTAATTCGAGTACGTGGCTCGCATACGCTATCAACTTGTTTGGACTAATGGGAGACGTTCACAAATTACCACGCACATAGCACACACGTCCAACTTTCGTATGATGTGCGTATTCGACTAAACCAACTAACTAGACGCATGACAAAGTGACGTCATAGCCAAATATGCAAAAACTACAATAATCTGTGGAAGCCGACATGAACTTTTCTTATTTCATATTTGGATTCAAGTTATTATTAATAAACAAAAACAAGTAACATTTTTATTTGCGAAATAAAGTGAGGAATTAAATTATCAAAATGGACCGCCACAACAAAAGCTTTTTTTTATCGAGGAAATTGATTTTGTCCTCAAAATTCAAATTTCCTCGATGGTTGATTTATCGCTACCCGAATATGTGTAATATTTGTTTCAAACGTGTATCGTAGTCACTTTCCCCACCAACTATTAATATTACTCCCTTTTTAAATTCCTGTAGTCTATCTTTTTGCCAATATCTATTTCAACATCATTCACATTTTTTTAATTGTAGCAATATTTACTATACGCTAAAAACAATAGCGTCATTAAAATACGCGCTGACTAATCGATTATGCGAATGTTACTAATGCGAACATGGTGTCTAAGATTAGACGGCATATTCCATGTATTCGTCTACTTGGCTTGGTCAGCTAGTAGTAGGATCAGGAGGCGTTGATAACAAAGGCCAACAGAGTCAATTGTTTGGCGTCAACCTCAAAGTTCGGAACAGAAACAAAACTTAACAGTGTGATGTTGAAAACACTTGCGACGCTTTTTGCCGAGAGGAGGCCAACAATTTTCAATATATTGTAACAGATTACAAATTATTGTAGCCTGTTAAAAATATCAATTAGAACATTCCTTAATTATATCTTTTCAAGTTATATGTGAAATGGTGAACCTTATTTAATACTTAATAACTAGTAATTTTTTCGTTATTTTGTAAAATATGTCACTTCGTCTTAACGTCTTAAATTTAACCTGAAACCTTAAAGTCTTAGTCCTTTAATTCGCAAATGTATTTTCTAATAAATAACTTATTTTCATTTTAACTTTATCATAAACGATAGTATCCATTAAGATTTTCTAATAAATAACTTATTTTCATTTTAACTTTATCATAAACGATAGTATCCATTAAGATTTTTGATTGTAACATTGGCATTATCTTTTCTGTAATTACAAGTAATTGTATGTACGCTATTTGTAACTTGAGAAAACTCGTCTCGGACAGGATAGACGCGTTTATTCGGAAAAAGAAATTTGAAATTTCTAAATCCAGATAAACCAAAGATTTTTGTGAAAAAACTACCACTTTCAATTTTAAGGTTAGCGATATTGACAAACTATTTCGGTTAAAGCATGTAAAACTAGGTTTATCTCCGAAAAATATTTAAATGGAGCGTAAACGTTTAGGACGAATGGTTCATCTGAAAAAGTTAACAGACCGTAATAATTTTGTTCGACTTACTTGGAATTCAAATGCGGAGTAAATGGATGTTGTATCGATGTCTGCGACGCTCTCCTGTATCGCTGGACATTGCTCCGGCATTACCTAATAAAAATATAATAATATAAATATTTATAAGGACATGGACTTTTTATGTCTGAGGCAGTCTATAAATCAATCTCGAAGATTGCTATCAAACATTCATTGTGAATAAGACATTTTAGAAACGTTAAGTAATATGCAAACATTTTATTCTTTTACCATTTGTTCCTGCGATTCCGTCCGCGTAAGTTTAAAAAAAGGAACAATATAAGAGCAAACAATACGTTGCTTTAATTTAACCGTTACAAAATGGATTAATTTAGTTCATCTTCAATTTTGGTTAATGATATCAACTTTATACGGGATCAGAGAAAAATAGCACGGCGAAAAAATTTGCATTTAAAAGTATTAAAAACGTAGATATGGTATTTGTATCAATTATAATATCCATAATAATAAGATTTTCAATAAAATATTCTATATACAAACACGGCTTAATAATGTACAAAGTCAATAAATAATATACATTCCATTAACAACTTCAAACAGAAATATATTCGTATATATCGATGTCGCTGATTAAAGTAGCAAGTGGAAAGCTAATTAATTATTTTCTCTTATTTGCTTTTATCGGATTGACAATTTTATTACTATTGTCATAACGTTTTGCAAGGAGTGCTTTGGGTTTTTTATACAGGATAAATTGAATTGATGTTTAGCCCTTAGATAAATCTAAGATACAATACAGATAACCGCAATTACGTTAATTGTTTACTAGTAATTCAATGAATTACTTTGACTATCTATTGATTAATGTTGTCATGTCATGTGACATGTGAAATAGGCAACTTCATGACGGCAAAACATGACGGCATTTACGCCTACTTGAGGTTAACTTAAATTGAAAACTTTAATCCTTTCATTTTACAAATGTTTTTTCTATAGTCGATAGTTTAATTTTCATTTTAACTTTTGATGACACTATGCTTAGTAAACTATGTAAATAAGTAATAACCATGTAAATAGTTAACTAGTACATCGTTTCTCGTTATCTTTTGTTGGTATTGTTTGTGGTAAGCTTTGATTAATCTGTAATTTACATTTATGACCTTTAAGAACTGGGAAATGATACTGGCGTTCAATTTATACTTTGAGATTCGGCGAAAAAATATGAACAATGTTACTAATAAAATGTCTTGCGTTACTAATAATTAAATAATTGAGTAGTTAAACGCTATTCATACTCCCAGTGTCCATCGCCTTAAAAATGTTAGAAATTGATAGAAACGTTTAATTAAATCATTTTGTTACTATGGCGTCTTTGGTTTAATCGATTCGTTGCTTAACATAAATAATTTGATACGAATACAGAGTTTCAGAATACACGACTCAAACCAAAAACCAAGATGACGACTCAGTACTGTGTCAAAATGTTCGCACCCTTTTATTAACATCGTGTAGAGCAAGTCCCGCAAATAATCTCGTTAATGCAATTTAAAACTAATACGTGATATTGGTTTAGTTCTTGCGTGAGTCGAGCGCGTCTTTGAAAACAGTCCCCTTAATTTCAAGAACAAACTTACACAAACTACTCGTGTTTTGCCGTGGATAGACTTCTTTGCAGATTAACTTAATACTCTGCTTAACTACATCCTTACAAGAAAATTACATAATGGGTATCATTTTCTCAATAGCTAAAGACATGGATCGTCTAGACAGATTTTGTATTCCATAGTCGGTAGTATACTAAATAAATTTGTTCAATCAATAACAACTATAGATACGTTGAATAGTGGATATCTGTGATTTGAAATTATGTATACTAATATTTGAAAGTTACGAAACATCAACAACCTGATATCGGGGTTGAATAGTTTTACTAATTGTATTGTGCCCGCCAAAAACCCCCCATCGTAGATTTTTTGAAATTGTTACTGCTGTTAAAAATTGTTTCCCACTTGAAGTCAATAGCATAGGAAAGGCTACTTTTGGAGGCAAAGACCGGGAACCATACCATCAAAACGGAAAAAGGGCTTCACGCTATCATTGAGTATAGCGATAGTATATTCCTTTATAAATCTTCTTCCAGACTTACTGAAAAGGTGGCAATAGAAAATACCAAAATATTTTTCATTTCGTGATTCCATACAACATATTCAATCATTAAAATAAACAGTTACGGCGTGAAAAACATCTTTTTACTTTCATGTCTATTGAATCATGTAAGCGCCTTGATCTAATAAGGCTTCTGTAAAAAACTTCGTATTTTCCAATAAAATACTCAAGTCTCGGTGCGTATTATTTATTTCAATACACGTCCCCATCGTCCTTAGAATTGGTATCAAATAGGGAAAAATTCGCACATATTTGGTTGTAACTTTTTTATCTTAAATACAAAGTCTTGTCGGCAAAGGTGCCAATTCGCCAAAGTACCAATCACTACGTAGGCTAAACCGTGATTAAGTGTTTGCTGAAGACTACCCGGCTTAAGTGTTCATAATAAAAAAATACATTTATTATTTATTCTGCCACGGAAAACAATACTCTGTGCCAAAAATAACTGTACAATTACATAGCGTTTATTTCATTTTTTATTACATAGCGTTTATTTTGCTTGGATTAGATTATCCAAGCAAAATAAACGCTATGTAAAGTAGATACTTTACAGGGCAAAATCCATGTATCGGAACGGGATCTGTATAATCTTTCGTCTGACAACTAATGGAGGCATTGAGTGGTGAAGATCTTTTATTCTTATTACTATGAAATACGGGTTAGAGACAGACTCGTCTTTCGAGTATTTTCAAAATGCCTATAGCGTCCCCGAAAAGTTTCAACGACTGACATCTAACGATGAATCACGTAACCAATAATATACGTGTTTTTTGAATTACAAAATACACATTTAACTTTTACCTCTAGCGGTCACCCATCCATTTCACGACCTCATTCGACCTCGCTTAACTTTTCCGATCGGGATCCTTGTATGGAACATGCGCGTGGGGCCGAGCCCGATTCAATATTAGTAAACATTATTTCCGTGCTCGTTTTAGCCGCAATCCAATCGCTGTTCTCTTTGTTTCCTCTCCACTAATACCCTTTCTTTTAATTCTCACTGTGGACTAACTTCCCACTTTAATTCCACTCGCGCTTGTTTCTTTTTCACATGCGTATGTATTTCTAATATTGTTTATCGTCGTTTCTTCATAAAATAATTTTCACATTAGCTACCCGCTTT
Source organism: Phocides pigmalion okeechobee (assembly GCA_018251015.1). NCBI lineage: Eukaryota > Metazoa > Arthropoda > Insecta > Lepidoptera > Hesperiidae > Phocides > Phocides pigmalion. The sequence continues at coordinate 15,874 of DWON01002657.1, forward strand.
GTTTTTTTTTTGTATATAGTATAGGCGAATATATACATGTTATAAATACATTCAAGTTGATCGTCGATATCTGTTTTACTAGTAAAAAAAACATTTAAATAAAGTTCTACTGGTGTGGCATCCTTTAACATTAAAATGTATTATATGTTATTGTATGTTTTTATACATCACAATTTATAGTTTTTTATGTATGTGAAAATTTCATATTATGTATCTATTCCTTTGGGGCTTTTGTGTTCGGAGCTCTAAAAATAATGATCGAAAGAATAAATAAAGATAAGAGATTTTTTGTAAACACCTTTGTAACTTTATACCTCAGAAAATATACTTTTATAAAATAAATTCCAATATTATTTTCTATTACCATCAAACGTGTACGTTCGTCCGACTAATCCCTAGTAACGTCGCTGAGTAGCAACCAATCACTTTAGCTACTTAATTATTATCTTAATATTTGGCTCTTAATTATTGTATTTAACAGGAGCTTAATACAATGAGGGTACTTTAGGTCTTAATTACGTCAAGCAATACTTATGTTTCGATGGAAAGTTGCAAATCGCTTATACATTATTATGAAATATATTCAGAAATATTAACGACTACGATCGACTTTGCTATTTTATTTGGTTTTGCATAAAGACATCTATACGCCGTAGACCATTTACCAACAGGTGGACTACATGCTTGATTGCTATTTCATGATAATGAATCTTTAATAAAATAGGCCTAAGGTCCCGGACTTCCCGCGTGAGGCCGGAAGCCATTATAATATTACTGCTGTTTTTGTAAAAATCTTGTCCATACTTAAATAATAATATTTTTTTAGTTATTGTGTTAGTGAGCAAACAGTATACAAATTTTTGGAGCATTTGAAAAGAAATAACATAATATTGTTTGTTATTCTCATGTGGCTGTTGCTCGTAGGCTCTGTTGCTAGGGATTAAGCGGCTGAAATATCCCATTTGTAAAAAATTGTGACGACGGTAATAACAGGTAATATTCAAAATAAATGGTAAAAACCTTCAAAGTTGTCTCTTTACTGAATTCTTTTTGAACAGCATTATTGTTACTGTATTTTGGGGAAGACGCTTTGAAAGAAATTTAACACACAGCATTCAATTTTTATTGTAATTGAAAAACATTTTCACGTTCTTAACGTAGTGTAAGTTTAAAAGGCATCCGGTCTAAGAAAAACTTACGTTAGCTAGTGGATAATTCTTCTGACGGAAGTACGGTGCGCGCGCCCTTCCGCTGCCATCCTCGTTGGCAATTGCATTACCTGGAACAATATAAACGGATATAGTTTTCTCAAACAGAATTGTTTATTTACACTTATTATCAAGTAAAGATTTCTATCGCTTGCTTAAGGCAAGTGGCTTGATGTCACAGACATCTAACCAGGTGTCCTGAAGAAGCTTGTTTTTTGGATATGCGAGGTGTGACAAATGAGCGTGTAGACCATCTGATGTTCAGTAGACGTTGCAGCCAATAGACATCTACAACTTCAAACAGGACTTAAGTTCTATCTGAGGTCGTGTGGTGCGTTGCTGCCCCTGAGGACTGAAATAGTCGCCTTGCTTGTAAATGTAGCCAGCAATCGCAATTAAAACGCAATCGTTAGATATCGTAACGGTGGATGTGGTAGGTCTTTGACCGAACTACAGCTCTTCTATCTGTACCAGCAAGAAAAGGAAGTCTAGAGACAACATCCCAAGAAATGATCCAATTAAGTATTTGAACAACTGATTAATCGCCAGCGATACACTCTGCTGTAGACCACTACTAACAGTGTAAAATTGACAACAAAATGTTATATCGAATTTGATGGAGAACAATAGCTCCGTGCATATTCTGCACACAGACGACAGACCGACAATGAAAAGGACGATTGCCTGTCGATAGCACGTCAATAAGGTTTGCTGATGCCAGGCTATTAGACTGAATATTGAATAAAATCCACCAGTATTTACGCGTTAAACAATAGACTTTTGTACTTCACTTTTATTCCACTAGAGGCGCTTCTTTGCAACATAGTAAACAAAACAATAATGAAATTTAAGCCATAAACCTTTAATAATACTTAGTGGGCATGTTTTTACCTAGAATACTTTTAGAAAATCTTATTAAAATTGTCTTTATCATTGATTTAAAGGACAAATTTCCAACAATATCAAAATTTTGATGTCTTGCCTAGACCAGTATCGTACCATTTTGAGTTAGCTCGATATTGTTACCGTTGCGCCTTGCGGATCTCCGGAATTATCTGAACGATATTTGATAATCTGATAATCTTTTGTGCGACGACGGTAAACGGTGAAAAATTAATTAACGTGACTACATACTTAAATGATACGTTGAATCTTTACCAAAGTGAAATCATATCAAAATTAAAAGCATTGTGTCCGTTGTTTAACATATTTGAAATTGCAAAACATAATTATATTTGTACTTAATTTTTTCACAAATCAAGTATAAAAAAACACCTTGAAATACAAATAAAATCCGTACTTAATCGGTAACTTAAACCGGAAATATCGGTCGAAACTAGGTACATCATGTTTATTTTTGTGATTGTAAACTTATGCGATATCGATATGATTCGCATTTGGAGGGATTTTTATATTATAAAACCTTTCGATGAAGTAAATTTTCTCAGAGAATACGTGAGTGCACGCCGTATTCTTAGGTCCTTAGGACTTTGTGCTCAAGGACACTTCTGTGTGTATTGTCTTTCATTCCCGGCATTGTTGCAGCTGTACTCTTCGCAAAGAAACCTACTAACACATGATACCTTAACACTAGCCCTGCGGGTTCAACACTGCTGTGTATTCCGCGACGCAACGCGCTTGCGGCTTGTACGCACCTGTTTTGTACGTACACATCTGTATCACGAACAAAAATGCCATGTTTACGTCGGTGCTACAAAAATCGGGGCGGACATTCCGTCTGTATATTCGTAGACGATACACAGATGCTAAAAATACAATTTTTCGGTGAATTGTTGGCGTTTCTTCAGTCTAGAGGAATTAGCTCCAGTTTAGGCAGCCTCCCGCAATCCCCAGCCGACCCGACCCGATCTAATATAATTATACTATGTAACACGTTTTAAAATCTGTCGAATAATCTGACATATTTTAAAGTCATTCTAATGTAATAGGTTTTAAAAGTAACTTCAATACTTTAAAGTTTTTCGTCGTGTCAAAAGTGTCGAAGTCAGTCTAATGTTATCGTTTTGAATGTCACAAGAATAAAATGGGTTTTAAAATCACTCTAGTGTAGATTTCAAAGTCATTGGTTCGAATGTAATAGACACGAGAGCCATTTGAATGCGGTCTCAAATCACTTCAATGCAATAGATTTCAAAGTCAGTACAATAACATAATTTAAATGAAATAGCCATTAATACATAAAATATTTCCGGCCTGGTGTTGGTCCACCAACCGGTAAACTCTGCATAATTTCGCGCGATTGATGACCACGTATTAATTTAATTAGTTCTGTATTCGGACGTAATCTAACTAACTAATTTTGCACTAATTGGCTCATACAACACGTAGCGGTGGCATACATACAAGTTATGTTTGCACATAATATATTAATTTGACAAACATTTACATATTGAATACAGTCACGGTTCGATTATAAAGGGACTGGTTTTCAGTGAAGACAATCGGCGCACACAGATATTCTCTTTGAGTTAATTAACCGAGAACTGAACAAACTACATAGTTATTTTCATTTGATATGGAAAAATCCAACGTAGTGGAATTTTTTGCATAATTAGCAATTGCCAACGGAGGTGAATATTTCTAAAGGATACGCCATAACTGTGATTATTTTTCTTTCTTTACTGAACTGAAACTCAAAATCTGGCATAATTTCTCTAAAGTAGTTTCATAAATCGCTACTTTAAAATAAAAGGGTCACAAATCAAAAATATTCAAATTCCGTTTTATTGTAAAAATTTAAATTTTGTCGGTCACATATCTGACTCAACCGTTAAAAGCAGATTAAAAATATCTTTCTAACAGGGTATAACACCTATTTATCAGTTTTAAAATTACAGAGAAATTATACAAGAACAGATTTTGAAAACTTTAAATGGCTCTCCTGTAAAATTAGGT
>DWON01002658.1:0-19994 GCA_018251015.1 Phocides pigmalion okeechobee
GTGGGGGGTACACCTGTTGACACTCCTATTAAAAATTATTTAAAAAAACGAAACTAAATTGCAACTATAATTTGCACATAAAAATATATATGTTGAAGAATAAACTATGTCAATGTTGTTTTTGATTACAAACAATTATGATGTTCCTATTCTTAGTGTTTAGATGGGGACAGAGGAATCACAATGATATTTAAGTTCTTAGGAAGTGAGTGGGAGGGCACAGTTATTGTATTTTTGCTTTTTGTCAAAATATAGTTCTGACAGCAGTTAAGTTTCCTTTATGAGTAGGATTTTGACAAAACTTATCTAGAAGTTGATTGTATACTTATGGTTGGGGATATATAATGTTATACTGACAGTGTAACATCTGGAAACATACCTTGCTATGTAAATATAATAAAAAAAACAATATCTGAATAAAATCAAACTGAAATTAATAGCAGCAAGTAAATTCCCTAACATATATGTCAATAATAACATACATAGGTACTGCTAATAGTGTATACATACCAGTTACAGGTAAAAAGGTTAAATTTAGAACTCTGGTTAACAACATGTATCCAATATAAGTGTGGGAGAATAAGTGGAAATGTAAAATGTTCATGAATTATCAGCAATACAATAATGTTATCGAAATTAAACTTAACTTTATATTATAGTAACAAAGCTAAACAATCTTACAATCTCTTCATATTCCGCTCGGTGAGATCAATAGCCCAGTCCATTACATTTTTGTCAAGTTCGGTGACCTTCTGTATATACATATCGACCTCAAGGTCTCTGCTCCGGTAGACCAACAGCTCCTTGCACAGGGCAGCCATGTCTTTCAATTTGTTGGCAGAGGTTACATGGGCCATGCCATCCGCTATTCGCCGCTGCTCTAACTTCCGTGCCTGTCTTTTTTCCTTACTCTTGTTTACAGACGCTTGCGACTTTTTCTGAAAATTTTTAATGTCTTGTATAATATTTGTACGTTTATACTAAACAAGCAGATACATTCCTAAATATAAAGCTTTTGGAAACAATCTAAACTGGTTTATACTTATGTAGGTATAAACTGTAAATAAGTTACGTGCGAATATATTATGATATGAGAGGATATATTGTTTAATTCAAATTGCCAAATTCAAGACAGTACGGTAAACACGATAATGTTATCATATGTATAAAGAAATACTTAATTCTAAGCTCTAATTTGATGATAACTAAAAATTATATTTACACATCATTGAGTTTTATCGATTACAAGAGATAGAAAATCGTGCTTTGTTATAGCTTTCACGGTACTTACTCCCATTTTTAGATGCTTCAATTATCCCAAATTATTTACTTGTAAGCAATGTATTTGTACTCATATAAGTAACTAAAAATATTGTATTTTTCATAAACAAACGGCGCGAAATATCTATCATTAAATGTCGTTGACAGTTGATATGATGTTGTCGTATCTTTTGTTGTCGAGTCAATATTTTTTAGTAGACATGAATGTTAAGAAATTCAGACCACAAATCCTATATTTAGAAACCAATGTACGACAAAGTATTATGGAATTAGAACACCAATTTTTTTTTAGGTATATATAACTATAACCGTAATCAATAATAATTATTATTGGTATATTATGTAGGTAGCTTATTTATTTAGAGTAATTTAATTATATAACAGGAATAAAACGTAGAGTAGTTTAATGTACATTTCCGAACGGAAGATGGCCGCGAATTTTCAAATCGTCGAACACATTACATCACAAAAATCAATAATTCATATCAAGAACGGTGGAACGAGAAAACGTGGTTACATTATTTTACTTAGTAATAAGATAATAAGGTAATGATATATTGATCTTATTCTATTTCGCAGATCGTTTGGTTCCCGAATTGAATTGGAACATTGCCAAAAAATTACGACTGTCAGTTTTATCGCAAGCCGAATCGGGAGGACGATCAGCTGTGGTTTGCAGATAACAAGGGTGTCATTAAAGGGCATAAAAATTCGTTGCTATTACTTAAATACGAGAAGTATGAAGTACGCAAAACTTTCACAGACTGAAGATCTGATGCCAACGCTAGGATTGGGAACTTGGCAGGTTGGTCCATTGATTGATTTTTTGATTGTCAATTCCAAATAAAAATAATCAGTCAGGCCAACGAGTCGGTTTCTCACGTAAATGGGTTCTGTAGGAACACACATGAAATTTCATATATTTATGTACCTTTTTCATTCAGTAAAATAACCTTAACTTGAGAGCCACATACTTAATTGTTTGTTGTTTTACTAAGTTGAACGGTTCAAAAGAAGTTAACGTAGACAAAAAGATTTCACACATTTTTCTAGTGACTGAAAAAGTAGCTAACGTTCCTGCAGGCCATCTGATAAAGGATTTCTGCCGTTCATGGACAGCGAAGTCCAATCTTAATCAGGTACAATCCTGCATGATGCAGTGCACAAATGCTTTGCTACTCCTAAGAACTACTGATTTTTCGCCTGTAAGAGTAATAACGTGAACCTGCGAATGTAAACATACGGACTTCTTTACAGCGAATTATGAGGACTACGGTGGTACTTACCCAGCGAAACGTTCTACCGCCTTTTTTAAGAATTAGGTTCATTTAATAATTGTACCTATACATATTTATATCATTTGTAATTGACTGAAGTACGCATTTACAATTTTCCCCATTTTCTTCATGAAGTTTGAAAAAAAAAACTACCTAAACTTCCCCCCCTCCTTCTAATAAAGTTGTACTACACAGAGAACTTAGCTTCAAAATATACTTCATTTGTCAGGCTCCACCGGTAGTAATAGAATCCACTGTATATAAGGCTTTGGACTTGGGATATCGTCACATAGACACAGCGTTCAATTACAATAACGAGGAGGCAATAGGAAATGCCATTAAGCGCTGGATTCAAGATGGAAAAGGGACGCGAAAGGATTTATTTATTACTACTAAGGTAACTATTTTTTTTTCTATTTTAAACCTCGTGTAATAATAATAATAACGTGCAAATAAAACCACATAGGTATACCGTATATGAAATGTTATTTGCATTTGAGGAGAGTATTTGTCTTCAATAGTACTGCATTGCGATCGACTGCAGCTGAGACTCCTGTTGAACATGGAGTCTGACTTGCAAATGAGGCGATCATTTTAGTTCTTAGGTGTAGCAACGCGTGTACGAGCGACTTCAAGTGGGAGGACTAATGTTCTATATGGACTTTTTACATTTTTCCATGGCTGGTAGTAACCACTTAACATTAGATGAACTAGTTCCTCGACTGTTAACTAGTGCAATGTTATAAAAAATCGAATTATGATTCTGTCTGTAATACATTTATGTATTATATATTAATGTTAATTAGTTATCGGCAGCAATGAAAACTGTCTGATATACGGCGTAGCTAAGTTGTATTAAGATTTAAATTATATTTTTTACAGTCAACTATTTCAAGTCAGGGGACAATCACGAAATATAAAATTAGCCATGCAAATCAAGAGAAAGGGATTATAAGTACATTTTAATTATAATATGTTGTGAGCTGTTGCTTGCGATTTTGCTTGCGTGTACCCGATATTTGGGAATTAGCCTAAAATCCCGCCCAATACGTGGACTAAATATTTTTATCCAACTTATTAATTTATCATTCTTATCAAATGATACTCGAAATACATAGGACTTTTTTCGCTTTGGATGTTTCGAGTGCTGTCTGTTATTAACGTTTTAATAACAATGAGAGGAAAGAAAGTTTTTGCCACATGACAACGGAATGAAACGGAACTAATAAATGATAAAATAATTCTGATATAACTTCAGCTTCCACATGTGGGTAACCGCGCGGCGGACGTGAAGAAGTTCCTCCACCTGCAGTTGAGCCGCCTGCAGATGGACTACGTGGACCTGTACTTGATCCACGTGCCGTTCGGCTTTCGCTGCGACCCTGACACGCTCAAGCCCATTGTTAAAGAAAACGGCGATTATGATATTGATATGGAGACTGACCATATTAGTACTTGGAAGGTGAGTTAATATCTTAAAACATAAATTATTACGGTCTACATTCTGGTTACTTGGATGGTTCTAAGCTGTAGTTAGATCCCGTAGGTGTGGATTTTGATAACTTTTTTGATCCGCCTGGCACAAGGTAACCACTAATGGTCTGACGCGGCGGGTTTCGGCTAGTATTCATACTAGACATCGCCAGATTATGTCCATTAAAACATGCTAATAGATACATAATCGTAGCGGTGTCATTTTCGGCATTGCCGCTGTTTTTTCTCGATCCCTCGACGAATAGTTGTGAAGTGGATGCGCTTGGATCAACTACAAGCAATAATGAAAACATGTAAGCTAACAATCTAATTATCATTAACCTTGTTTTCAAGGCAATGGAGGAATGTCAGAGAGAAGGTCTCATTCGCAACTTAGGGTTGTCCAATTTCAACGAAACGCAGATATTGAAAATAATAAATGCCGCCACTATCAAGCCCCAGGTGCTTCAAGTGGAACTGCATGCATACTTCCAACAGTTGGATTTGAGGAAGTTCTGCATGGAGCACGAAATCGTGGTGACTGCGTACGCGCCGCTGGGCAGCCCTGGGGCGAAGGAACATTTTGTTAATAAATATAATTACAGGTAGGATTTGTTTATATATATATATATATATCTGTATATGACCGGATTACATGCAATTGCATATATGTAAAAATTGCGCATCTTCGTCATATTTGTTTTTGTGCACTGTAATACGTGGTTGTTTTATGAAATATTTGACAATAATGCACCAATAAATAATGAGAATAAAACTTCATGCATGATTAGGAAAGAATAATGTTGTAGCACTTTCAATACATACGTGTTTTATGATTACTAGCACACGGCGGCACGGTGAAGTTATGTTAACGTTTGGCGTATTTACTTATAGAAAATAATATAGTATATAAAAAAAACCTGAAGTAAAATAAAAAATAATTACCAGTATGTATATTTCAATAACGATATACAAATTTCTAGTGATCTTTGCCTTCGAAAAAGTGCCGCCTAACTATTACGCACAATTTAGTTATTTTATTGCATTTAGTCCGATCTTTAAGACGAGGAATTTGTATGTCCATTTCAGCCCCGATGTTTTTCCGGATTTATTAGGTCACCCAGAAGTAAAGGATATAGCTAGGAATCATGGAAAGACGCCGGCGCAAATTCTACTGCGCTTCTTGGTGCAACAGAAAGTCATCGTTATTCCGAAAAGTACCAGTGACCACAGGCTCAAGGTACTTATTTTTAAATAAATGTATTTAATATTAAAAATACATTTTTCCTATATGAAATAACATTGTAAATGCTAAGGTAAACATGCGGCAGATAAAATTATTTACTAGATTTAACATATTATTCTTTAAGATATATTAAGTTTATTATGTTTATATGTATAACAGAACTTATAGGCCTTAGGCAAAAAGATTCAGATTTAAAAAAACGCCTCAAGATTTTACATACTGGATTTTTTTTTGGAAAAATGTAGCTAAATTTTACATTTTCTTTAATGTTAAAAGAAAATATATTAACTTACATTGTATTCAATTATTTACAGGAGAACTCGGATATATATGACTTCGAATTGCTACCAGCGGAAATAAATCGTTTAAGAAAATTAGACAAGGGGGAGGACAATCGCATATTTAATTTCTTGTTTTGGAAGGGCGTCGAGAAGCACCCGGAGTACCCGTTCAAGCTGACCGTCGACACGTCCAAGGATTAATTTATCTGTCGTTAGCGGCCATCGGGCGTTTCCCATTACGCACTATTCATATTGATATTAGACGTGCATCTAATATTTTATTTTCTTATGCTTAAGGTAATCACTGCAGCGTATCGTACGATCAGTGAAACTGATGCCAACTACGATTATTACGAGTATTATTCTAGCTTGTTTTTTTTTCAATATAAGTGTGCTTTATTGTGATTGCCAGTGCCACGGGTCGGCGTTTTGAATGCTGATCTCTGACCATTAATAATCTAGTCATAAAAGACGTGATATTTAATGATAATAATGAAGTTGTTTTCATTCAAATGTAGTAAATTAAAAGTGGTTTAAAACGTTATGTGTTTATTATTTCAAGACTTACAAAGTATCTTCTTACAAACAAGAAATTATAAAATCGGGGCAAATTAATTGTAATGTGTTATGAAAGTCGGTAAAGCATTTTTCTCTGTAGGCGATGTTGCAGTTCTCCTCGTCTTATCATGGTGTGGATAACCTTGAGGATGGCTCTTTCTGGGTATTTCTGTCGCAAGAAGTCCTGGATTATTGTCTGTTCGGACACCTGCGAGCCCACCGCGAACCTGCGCTTCAGCTGCTTTTCAATCCGAGAGAGCATTTCGTGGTCTTCCTCACTTGTAAATCCTTCTGCACCTGTAGTGTCAGGGGACATTAAAACAGAATTAATGAATTATTTACAAGGAATCGATCAAAATAGCCTAGTAGTCAAGCTATCATTTTATCGTCAAGAAGATCCTTTAGGGGTAACTTTAGCTGAAATTTAAAAAAAAAATATTTTTAATGTCTCAGAAACAGGCTTGTACTTACCTGCCACACCGCCAATCAAAGGAATTTTAACATTATGTGGGGATAACAATTTGCCATTACCTGCTAAACTGCCAGTCATTGCGGCATCTAATGTGGACACTTGGAATAACCGTAAAGCTTCAGTCACGTGTGATTCAGTAGCGAATGGTTGTAGTTGCATCTTAGCCAAGGATTCAGATATCCGAACAATAGCTTCCAGTTGCCTGCAAACATATTTCAAATCACAAAACAAATTACATTAGTCTAATACTATCCTTAATAATTTGGATCATGAAAAATTACATTTGTACAAGAGTTTTGATTTACATTGTGGTGATATATTATCGCGAAAGCGATTTGGCGGATAGATATTACAGAGTAATTTCTATTAAAGTTGATAGTAACAAAAGCCGCCGTGGTTTCGTGTAGGTCATTTTCACATTGATTTGAACTGTTGTACATGTATAATGAATTTTAATATTTACTATATATGGTAAGCGGATATGTTGTCGCGAATATAAAACGTAAATAAGTTTTTTTATAATTTCACCGAAATTCTAATTTAACTTGCTATTTTAAAGAATAATCGTATAGGTTCGGGTCTCTAGAAATCTAGATAGAATATTACCTGAACTCTAGATAGAATTAATTCTAATTAGAATTCTATACAGAATATTACCTGACGGTGATGGGTATGGAGAGGCGTTTGTCGGCGGAGCGCTCGTGCGCGGACGCCCCGCTGCGCATGAGCACGTAGCGCGCGCGCAGGCGCTCGGCGGCCGCGGCCGACAGGCGCGGGCCGCAGCGCGCGCGGCAGTACGCGGCGTAGCGCCGCAGCAGCGCCAGCGGCAGCTCGCCGGCCGCCGCCTCGCGCTCCACGCTGTTGCCTCCCATGTGCACCGAGATTATGTGCTTGGCGAGAGTCTGTAATTAGGGGTTTTCAATGAATTATTATTTTATCATGTGAGAAAAATAGCAACGAGCGTGCAGACTAGACTGATGTTAAGTAGTCACCATAGCCCAACAATAGCCATATGCAACTTGAACAAGAATGCTTAATCTAAGGTCATATGTAAATGTGTTGATACTTCTGATGACTAAGATTTTTCCACAACTGTCCTACTGAAACGCAAAAGATGGTTCACAGTGGATTATGAGTGCGGCAGTGGTACATTCCCAGGCGGAAATTTGTTTTACAACCTCTAACTACTACTGGAAAATTTCGTGCAAAGTAATTACAGTAAAATTAAAATTGTGATAAAATAAGAATATTACTAACTATATCCCTATTTTGGTCATGTTCATCTTTCACAATAAAGATCATATCAAATCTGGAGAGGATAGTGGGCATGAAGTCGATATTGTCATCTGCCTTTGTGTCGTCCCAGCGTCCAAATACAGAATTTGCAGCCGCTAATACTGAGCAGCGCGAATTAAGTGTAGTTGTTATGCCAGCCTGGAAGAATACATCAATTTAAAATGCTTATTATTTTTCATCCTGCTTAAATACATGTGAGGAGATCAATTCAGTCCTCAATCTAAGAAATGCATTGTGATCGACGAGGGAAATTCCTGTTCTATATGGATTTTGTTACAGATTTCCACGGGCTGTAGTGATCACATGCAATTAGATAATTAGATAGACAACATACACACATAATTAGTAAAAAAAATATAGCATTGTGATAGATTATATACAAAGATATGGAATGTATACCCCAGAAGATCCTTTTTCTTTGCAAGTGACTAATAACATTTTCTAAGTTAACTTCAAGCTTTAGGCAAGTAATGTAGAACTTGAACAGTCATGGAAATATTTTTGAATTCTGTGATAAAACTATATATAGGTACAGAAATGGAATAATTGAAAAAAAAGTCTGATAATCTTTATAGTATTTCAAATAAAATACTAATAACTATAATTGCAGTTTCATAAGTCTCATAGGTAAAGTAGTAAGTAATTTAAGAAATTGAAACTTAATTTGAGATGAGAAGACGGGTATAGGTTGCAAGATATATGATATATCTATGCTAGTTTTATGTATCTATGTGTCGTTCATACTTTAGCAATGGAGATGGTCTGTTGTTCCATAGCCTCGTGGATGGCCACGCGGTCGTCCTCTCGCATCTTGTCGAACTCGTCGATGCACACCACGCCGCCGTCGGCCAGCACCATAGCGCCGCCTTCCATCACAAAGTTGCGCTATGGACAACATTGTGACAATTAAATATTGAACTAAATCAAGACATATCTAAACATTATGAATGTAATAGTGAATATAATAATAATAATGTGTTTCTTCAGATCTTTACGATATGAATTTAAAGGTACAATCTGAATTTAAATCTAAATGACTACTTTCATTCAATATAGCAAACCAAGTTTTTCAGTAATTTTTTATGCAGATTTATACCGGGATTTACGAGTGCTAAACTTTATTCACACACATTTGTTTTTTTTCTCTGATATTAAAACCGGACTCTACGATGCTTAGTAATAGTAGAATTTATTGAATTACCGTCCAACTTTATAAGAATACCAAGATAGCAAATATCCTTTGAAATTCTATTTATAAGATGGTATACTACTCACGCTGCCAGGATCTCGAATAACAGAGGCAGTGAGTCCAGCGGCACTGGAACCCTTGCCCGACGTGTACACGCCTATAGGGGCCACCTTCTCAACAAACTTCAATAGCTGGGATTTAGCTGTACCAGGGTCACCCAGGAGCAATATGTTGATATCTCCACGCCGCGTTAAACCGTCGGGAAGACGCTTGCGGGACCCTATAATAAACGTTAAAAAAATATATGTTGCTGCAAACATCAAAAATAGTTATTTAGTATTTTACACACAGTAAATCTAAACTTGCTAAGTAATCCTTTTAAAAGTCAATATCTTCTACCATTACTCTAGGTTAGTAATTATAAATCAAATTCATAATTGAAATAAATGATTACATTAAAATTGAAGGTCCACTTTTATCATAATTATCCATCCTAATACTTCGTAAGTCTAAGGATTTATTTGTTTTTTAAGTTGTCTATGATTGATCACTTACCTCCAAACAGCAAACAAGCAATAGCCTTTTTCATGTCAACAGCACCGAATACGCTGGGCGCTATGGAGCTGGCCACGCGTTCATAAATGTCGGGGGCCCCGGCGAGGCGGCGGAATTGCTCCTCCTCATCGGCTGTGAAGGGGCGCAGCCCGCCTGTCACACCCTCCTCGGCTGCTAGTCCCACTGCGCGCACGTATGATGAGCGTACTCCAACTGAACCTTTGTCACGACCCTCCCTCTGGAGCAGTACAATAGATTAGGAGTCGATATATTAAAAAATTATTGCATAATGCTACTGGCGAATAGTAGAAATTTGGCAGATTCAATCAATGCCCTAGCCAGGACATAGGAGTTGTAACCTATGTTCCGTGTCATAAACATTTTTCTTATATTGTCAAAGTCCTATTCATTTCATTAATTAAGCTTGTAATTTCAAGGCAGGATCAAACAAAAATAGAATACGTACCCTCATGCAGAGGTTTGTATGAGGTGAGGGCAAAGTATTAGTTATTCAATTTTGTTTAGATATAGATGAATTATTATGTATGTTCAATTAAAATATTTTAATAATATTGACATACTCCAATCTTGGCTATCTTCTTGATGGAGTAGATTCCTAATACAGTCACTCTGGCCCCGGGTGCTACTCTCTCACACAGCACACGTTCACAGTACACTGTGAGATGGCGTGGCATCTCTCCTTGGGGGATAGATTCAGGGGCCTCTTGCAGTTTTAGCACCTGAAATTTATTAATACAATAACCAAAATTAGAAACTGTAATTATTAAATGGAAATATAAGTAATTTTCAATAACACAATAAACAAGAAACAATTTTGTTAATTCTTTACTAACAAAATAGTTTCTTGATGTAGATATTACATCTTGTGTGACATAACTATTACATTACTACTCAGAAAATAAACCAAACAAAACGTAAAGATGCAAAATTATCATATACATGAAAATAAAATAATACCTGATAATCTATACATTTACATTTATCTGGAATAATGAAGTAAGGATCCAATGGACATTTTGGGCGGCCAGCCTGTTCTCTGCAATTAAATACAACTTACATGTATAAACCCTATTTAAGCATTAAGCATTTCTTTAAGGAGTAATGGAATTACCAGTGGGATAAGAAAATTCTTTTGTTGTTGAAAAAGCCTATTTCTCTTCATTGGGTGACCTCTCATGTAATTATTATAGATATATAGTATAATTGCGTGATATTTGTAGTCATAATATAGATTTTTTTACACTGTATCAAATAAAATCATAAATTTAGGGTATTAAATATGAAACATTTCTTTATAATATAATTAAAAATATTTAGTTTAGGAACACTCATAGGTACAAGGGTGCATCATATATACTGGACTATTTCATCATTACAATCATGTGAAGTAAATTAGGGATTCAATGTAGGCAACCAACTTACGTATTACACTTCCTTGGCATAACATAGCCTTCTAGACCAGGTTTTACTGGTAAATTCGGTATTATGTTCCTGCATGATCGGCACTGGATTGAAATTTTAGTAGCTTTTGCCTTTATCCCTGATGCTGATATCACAATGCCTGGTATTTTGACTAGTCTTGAAACTGTTTCAGACTGAAAAGAGATTAATTTAATTGAATGTACATTATAATTCTCATATTAGTTATCATCTGACAACTCACATGGTGCAATGAAACCAGACTGGTTTATTCCACAGACAATTAAAGGTTCAATGCTCAAGCATTCAGCCACGAGAATGATGAATTTCCATTTCTAATTCAGGTTACAGTTCGTTTATTAATTTTGGTACATGTCTTGGTTACCATGGGATTGGACCAAAAGAATCCTAGTATGAAGTTGAGAGCTTGGACAGCATTACAATATTGCAATCTCTTTTAACACCTCTTTTTAGTTTGTATGGTTTAAAAAAAATTGGTCACCCTCATTAACCCTGCACTGTTTTTACTTTTTATTGTGGAGTATCAATCTCCTTTCTGTATGAAAATGGTTAGGTTTAAAAAACATACTCACTTTCAATTCTCTTAAGTTAGATGCATGTGCATCAGATGTAAGTAACACTTGGATGTCTTCAACTTTCTCTTCCCCTTCAGGCCTAGGTGCAGTCAACTCATCTGCCAACTGAAAACCAAACAGGATATCAATCAGCCTAGAAATATTTATGACAAGAAATTATAATTACTATATAAAATCTAATAAAACCTCTTTAGCTGCTTCCTCAAGAATGGGTAAATGTTCTGTAGGTTTCTTATACAATTTTTCAGCTAAAACTTCATCAAAACTAGACAAATCTTCAATGTTTATTTCAACCCAATATTGGTTCAAGTTATAATTACGTTTCAAGGAATCTCTGAAAATAAAAATACATATCGTTGAATGGAAAATAGAATTGTGCCTTAATAGGTATTAACGAAACTCGACGATACGTAATTCAAATACCATGTTTTGGTGTAAACTTTTTAAATCACAGGTTATTTACCTATATTTGAAGTTGAAATTTCCTGTATGAAATTGACGAATGAACTCTTTAAATTTTTTTTTTACAGCTTGGAGGTTAACTTGATCTTGAGATTCGTTCTCCTCTACTCCAAAATTATCAGAGAAAAACACTCCTGGGTCGTCAAAACCTTCCATAGTTACTATTAACTTTAAAATCTAACTTGATTTATAAATATATTTTATATATCGTCAAAATTAAACAATACAAGTAATACACTTTTATTTTGGCGCGCAAAATTGACAAATGTCAAGTATTATTCTGTCAAATGAAGTTTTATTCATTTAGCCGGCCTTGGATTCTTTCCATTCGGCATCATTTTACTTATAACTTACCTTAGTACGTCTAAATGATGTTCTATAATATATTTAATTTTGTTGTAATCTAATGAAACTAAAATCAGTGCATTCAAAATCAATATCAGAAGTGCCGTAAAAAAATATTATAAGGAATGGAACGTTGATATTCATAAAATAGACATAAATAAATTTAAGCATTGTACTTCAAATATTATAAAAACTTTAAATATTGTCTTAAAAAACAAGTGTTATGTCTAATATGTTTTTAATATTTAGAGTAATAAATATGCCGGTACGAGTTTCTTAACATAACTTCCGGCTGAAACGTTATTTCGATATTTGAAATTAAATTACGTTGTTATGGTAATAGAAAAATATTTGCAGTTCGCGTGATTTATGAAAATGGACGTTCCACAAAAATAAAAATAAATATTTTTATTGTCTATTCTCTTTAATCCTTTTTCCTTACAACAGGTAGTAAAGGAAAATGGGAGATGTAAGTAATTTTACAAGTTTTATTTATCGTCCGAGATCTCAAATGAATTTATAGTCGTAGGTACTTAATTGTATTTTGTCGTCTAGTGCTAATAAGAATTTTAGTACTTGAGTTCTTTCGTAATCAAATTTAAAACGCGAACTTTCACTTTATACGCTTTGTTAAATATTACGCATATTAAAATTAATCTTATTTAAAAAATCTTTTATACTGTGAATTTGTAAATAGAATAAGATATTTAGCGTATACAGAATTTTGAGAATAAATCATTAAGTTATAATAGTTCTGCATAGACTGCATACCATTTTTGTGAGTAGGTCATATATAATAAGTTATGTTGCCCCTATTAAAATTTTGACTGTAGCGCACGCAACCATTAAATTGGAGCAAATTTGTATACACTGTAGATGCGCGAACAATTCACACAAATATTGTATTTTTTAGCACCTGTGTATCATCTACGAATACACAGACGTAATGTTCGCCCCCAGTTTTGTAGCAGCAAAGTAAACACAGCACTTTTGTTTGCCCGTAATCCATACAGATTTGTACATACAACACAGGTGTACAAGACGCAAGCGCGTTACACCAAGTAATATACAGCAGTTTTGTACGCGCAGGGAACATGTTAATAGAAGTTGGTCATCATACGATAAGTTTACAAATTGCGGGGATTTTTCAAAAATAACTACAGTGTTTTTATAATTAAAGAATAAGAAACGGGCATGCAGGCCACCTGATGTAAAGTGGTCACTGCAGCCCATGGACAACCACGTCCAATCTCAAATAGAACGAAAGTTCTATGACGCGGATGCGGTCATACACTTGAGGACTAAGATGGTCGCCTCCAATAATGTGTATCCGGCGGCCACACTAATAATAAAATAAAACTTCTTTAGAACATAAATGGCACTTGCTTAATGGTTTGCATATATTTATGTATATTTATTATAGAAAGAAGATGTGGACACTCGGTTGGAGTTTATGTGTGACTATTTATTGAAATCGTTGAAACAAAAACTGGATAAGTGGACGAAATTCATCACTGGTGATGAACGGGTAATTTTATGACTTTTGACGAAACTCTTAAACTTTAACAGCTTAGAATGTATTCAAATGCCCGAGCATAGATATTTAGTGCTACTCTATAGATATTTAGTGGAAGAGCTTCTTTCCAAAAAGGTTTTGATACATACGGTTGTATTGAGCCTCTTCATAATTCTGATAGACTTGAAGTAATGTTTTAGTACTAAGATGCTACCTATCTTACCTTATGGTGATTAAGATCTTCATCATATATATTATACGGTAGAATCTTGCATTATTAAGCACTACGATTGGTATGATTTCGTGTCGTATTAAGTGCGGACACAAACCTGCGCATCGTAATCTTTGTGACTACCATTGTTCTAGTGTTGTGACGTATTAACTTTTTCACAATGCACGTCGTAGATATTCACAATACGATGTCATATCGCGATATAACATCGTAACTTGCTATGCGACATCATATCGTATGATTGCCTTTTGTTTCCCTCTTCACTGAATTTATCATCTCATTTTATTTCACCCTTATTTTACAGCACATACTGTTCAGATTTTTTGACATGCCCAAGTACGACATAATCGTATTTAGAATGAATACAGCTGGTTTGTTGACTTGTGCCACAAACTTCCCGCCAATAAGTAGGGGCAAAATGGTGTACTTTCTGAGAAACATAGATGATAAAATTACGCAAGCTAACTTTCGCAAGGTAAGGTCAATGACGGTCTACAAATTAATATTCAGTAGCTCATGTATCTTTTAGCGGAATTCATAATTGAGGATTCGAAGACGGCACAATATTATATTGGGTGATCAATGTTTCTACCTGGAAGTAGTGACAGCAATGCGCAAAGGATCCTGAAGAATCCAAAGTGGCTACGTCCAATTTGCTTAGTCCAAAAATGAAAACAATGTAAATGGCATCTTGTATTAACGCGTACCGATGAGCAAAATGTAGTATTGTATGTAGGACTTAAGATAAACACACACTTAGAAAATGTCAATTTCTGTCCATGATGTTAATTTTTGATTTTTAAATAGAGGATCTTGGGCTGCAACGACTATTTAGTATATCGAATAGTATATCGTCGTAAGGGTAAAAATCTAAAATGATGTGCAACTACTATCCATTCCACTTGATGTAGGATAATTAATTAATGTTTTGCTCTTATTAAGGTGATAACGATAGGCGAAATTTCGGGTAACGTATTAATGGATTTGAGTGTTATGGCGGACGAAGTCATAGGTCCATTGCTATGCAATCCCGAGAATCAGAGGGGCTGGCCGAAGATAGTGCAGAATGATATGAGACGGCATATTAACGAGTTAAGAAACTTGATGCATCAGGTACGTTTTCAATATAAGCTTTGTGGGTAACGCAAGAGAAATCAAACGTTATGGCCAAAATTCTTAGCTAAGCGAGAGACACTGGCGAAACGTTCGCGTAATTACGCACGTAATTACGTAAAGTAAGTAGGTAAGATACGTTAAGGTAAGTTAAGTTTCACCTAATATAATTTGCGCCAAAAATCTTGAAAAATTTTTTTAGGCTTTATGATTTAATTTCCAGCTCAAGGGAGAAATGTCCAGTCAAGTAATGTTACCCATGCCTGATGGAGTTGAGAACATTTATCACGCAGAAGCCCGATTGAGGGAAAGGTAAGACATAATTTAGAATAATATTAGGGTTTTACGAATTAGTAGCCAGAAGTAGCGTCGAATTTGTGATCAACAAAAGACGTTTCAGTTGTGAATACGACATCGTTTTATTTCTATTACTCTACAAAATGTATTATATTACGTATTGTTCTATAACATTACGTAAACTTTTCCGTTGTCTTTTTCAGCGATTCTGAAGATGTCGATCTATATTTGAAAACTAATATAGAAGGAGCCATCATAAAGTGGGCACAGCAGGTTCACGATTTATTGCAAGAGGATTCCTATATAGGTACTTTTTTGATATGACGACGGTTTCGAAAGTTCAAAATTTAGGATTTGCGATATAAGGGGAATTTTGATTTGTTTATATTATTAATACATTTCTTTTATTATTAGCCTTTAAACGAACGAAATTTCCTCTGCCGAGTGCGGATATCGACTTTTACGCACATCGGTTACGCAATCTTGAAGGCATTTACTCCCAGCTGAGGGATCCTCGGGTAAAAAGAATGGCGCACTATCTCGAAGCCACTCGAAGTGTATATTTGAGCTGCTTCAAGACCATGTTGACTAATGTGGTTGCATGTGAGTACTCCGCTTACGCATTGAAGATAAAATTTAAATGTCGTTTTGAAATCTGTGAGTCCTGACAATTTTGAAAGGTGTAGAAGAATTACTGCTTTAAGCTTTTTTTGATATTGCCTTTTTTCAATGTCTCGTGTGAGGTACCGAAATAGTTTTTAACGTACATTTTTTAATTTCCACTAGCTATTGTGGAGTGTCGCGATATTTATGTATATCAGAAGCCTTTGCTGCAACATTTCGAGAACTTTGAAGGGACTGATTTTTCCGATGCAAAACTTTTGATAAGGCCAATGTTCCATTGCATTGGTATGTTATGGGGACTATCCAGATATTACTGCAACGTCGAAAAGTTAATACGTAAGTTTAGGATATAGTAATTTCCACTACAAGATATAATCTTAAATATGTCATGTTAATTGATTTAAATTATTATATGATGTTGTACTTTTAGCTCTTTTGCGTGAAGTATGTAACCTAGTAATTCAACAATGCACTAACTCCATTGATCCCAGTTCGATTTTCCAAGGAGAGGCTGACGAACAGCTCATGAAGTTAAGAAAGGCAATGAATATTTTAAACCATTTCATGTAAGTATTAGTTGTCTTCCTGTAAGGTAAATTAAAAAAATATTTTTTCTTTTTACATATGCCATTATGTCGATATTTAATTGTTAACCAAGATACAATAAACTATTGTTATATATGCTGTAATTATTTTATAGTGATACATATGAAATGAATCGTGATAAAGTCCATACTTTCTTCCCTGCTGGTGTTCTTCCTGTACGGTGGTCTTTCGATTTTGATCGTGTTTTCATGCGCTTCAACGTGTTCATGAAGCGGCTCAAAATGATTGAAAATATTCTGGAAGCGACTGTAGAGATATTGAAGCTAGAAAAGGTGGAGTTCTGTGGCTTAAGGGGCAAAATACTTAGCACGGAATGTTTGAAGGTAGGCTAGAATAAAATGATTCAATGATGGAACTTTCACATGAACGTATTTCGATATTATCACATTGCATTGTTCTAATTGTAGGTTTTGGAAGAATATACATTAATATATCAAAATCTTGGAAACATAACATACGACCCAGCTGATCCTGAAGACAATTCGTTTATCGCTGATTATCATAAGCATATGAGTGTTCTGGAAGATGTAGATAGAAGACTAGCGTCTCTTTTTTCACAGGGTTTGGATGAATGCCATAATTTGGAACACTTCTATAAGGTAAAATTCTAGTAACGACTCCTTATGAGAATGCATCGACCATCAGTTTTGTGGATCTTCAACACTTGCAAATTAAAGCTACATTATAACATTATGTCCCATTAATTCTTGTATGGGTGACTAAGGAAAACTAGAGTATTACTGTGTTTTGGAGCTAACTCATGGGTATTCCATTGCATTACCTGAAATAAAAAATATTGCAGAAGTAGAGTTCTGTAATTGTATAAGTGTATTTACAGAGGTTTTTTTTATATTTAAGGAGTATAGTATATTAAGTAAATCTTTCTTGTAGTTGTACCTACTTAGCTCCACATGTTAAACTTCATTTTAAATTATGTAAAATTTTCCATAGTTTTTCCAAATCATCGGGGATTTGTTTCATCGACCGATAATAAAGGAGGAACTGAAACCAAAATTGCCAAAATTATTGAATTTTATGCATTCGAATCTGGATGATGTGAAGGAGATATACGATGAAGAAATGGCGGTTGGTTTATTTTATTGACATACCTACATTTTGAAAAGCCGTAAAACAAATGCTTAAGAATATATAGTTTTTTTGTAGTTTTTTTAAGAATATGTAGTTTTTTTTGTATACTAGTGGTTATTTTTGTTTCCGCAATTTAAAATTAACTTATTTAAATGTATTATATATTTTTATAATTAAATTTTGACATATATTTGTACCTACAATTATATATTTACAATTATATATCTACAAAATTGGTAACACCTCAGTCTATAATTAAATGTAAATTAAATTTAGCAGTCCGTGAATAAAAATCATATAAATCGATAGTTATGAAGTCAATACAACAATTAATTTTAATTTATTATTTATTATTAATTAATTTAAAGGTGGTAGAGCCGTTAGAGCTCTCCCGGGGCGGCACCACCGCCACCCTCATAACTCGCTGTAAAGCAACATGTTCATCATGTGTTTCGGTTGGGGAGGTGTTGTTGCCGGATACACATTACTGGAGGTGGCCATCTTAGTCCTCAAGAGTTAGAACGCATCCGCGTCCATTCTTACATAGAACTTCTGTTCTATGTGAGATTGGACGTGGTCGTCCATGGGCTGCAGTGACCACTTAACATCAGGTGGCCTGCATGCCCGTTTCATACTCTTTCACAATAAAAAAAAATGCTTTTGCAGAAATTAACGAAAGGTCCAGAGAGACCTATGGTAGATTCCTACTTACCACCGGTAGGAGGAATGATTTGGTGGATTCATAAACTACGTAGGAGAATTCAAGCTCCCATGGAAGACTTTATTTTATTCGAAGACCCGTAAGTTTTTAAATTCATTAACTTATTGGACCTGTAAGTAACATTACATAATCTTATTTTAATAATAATTTTGTGTTTTATTTCTTTGTGCAAATATTTACGCGATATTAATATCAATTGACTTTAGCCTCATTTATTGGAGTATATTGTGTAATCTACTGCTGGATTACTTTCTTGGTGCAACTTATTAATGGCAAATTAATTTAATGATTGCATTGATGTTGAGGTCTGTGTGAACATTTTCATGTAGAATGGTACTTTTACAGTATAACAGAATCAGAAAATGCCGTGTACATGAAACAGAAACACAATGAGATGTTGGCGTTTCTCAATGTGCTTGAAGATCGTCAGTTCAAGCAGTGGTGTGCCACCGTGCCTAACATCTGTAAAACTCATCTCGCTAAGAACCTCATCTACAGGGATCCGCCATTCGTTCGAAACAATTTCAGCCCAGAGGTATTTTTGTGCTCTTTCATTCAAGATGGGAGAACTAAAGTTCGATGGAGGAGGTACCACCGCCACCCTCATAATCCGCCGTAAAGCATTACATGTGTTTCGGCTGGAGAAGTGCGGTTGCCGGCTACAATTTGAAGCGAGATGACCATCTTAATCCTCAAGTGTAGCAAAGTATACACGTTCAAGCTCAGACAGGATTTGTTGTACGTGGATGTCTATGGGCTGCGACTATTTACAAGCTTGTGTGCTATTCTTCTCACATATGAAATGAAAAAAGCATTAAGCAAAATCATGCTTACCTGAGTATGATGTATGCTCATGCTAACTTAATTTATTTCAAATATTTTGTTTTCTGTTAAACTTTTTTTATTAATATCATGTTTTATTTTTATTGAGTATCAGTGTACAAATAACAACTTTTATTAAGGACACATAAATAATTCGATACAATTTGAGAATAATCCAATACGTACTGAAACAAAAGTCCATCTTTCTATAGTTGTACAAAGTTTATTTATCAATGATTGATTGACGCCGGTTTTTCTGGTCAACCTTACCCAACAAGGCGCTCCAAACCGATGTACTGATTTTACATTGTATCGTTGACATTTATTAAGTATATTTACATACCTTATATATTAGAATATTAAAATATTAGAATTTTGAATTTGGAATCCAGATATGTATATATAATTTTTATATATTTATTAACTACAAAATTTAATTTGACCAATTTGCAGCTAGTCATGTTATTGCGTGAGATACGCTACATGAAATACTTGGATAAACA
>DWON01002659.1:0-19992 GCA_018251015.1 Phocides pigmalion okeechobee
CACCTCCCCAACCAAAACACAATACATGAAGAACATGTTGCTTTACGGCGGGTTATGAGGGTGGCGGTGGTACCGCCGCGGGCTAGCGACCTTTAAAAATATATACCATTATAACAACAAGTAACACCTGATTCTATTAACTATACTTAGAATATCTAAAAAACTTACCTAAACTTCAAGTTTCGAATAAACGGTTTCAGATCACCATAACTATTGTTCTCCAATAAAATCTTGGTTGCATCCAAGGCTGTCATCATCTGAAAATAATCTTGATTCTCTTCCGAGACACTCCCTTCGTCAACCGTCCCATCGGGTCCAATTTTCAGCATCTTAGCTTTAATGTCCATTACCAAGCTCATATATTTCTCAGTGCTTGGTTCTGTGTTACCGAAAACCAAGCTCAAATAGGCATCTTTAAGTGCTTGCTCGTGCAATTTACAATCTAACTCACATATGCTCTTATTGTATAGCCCTCTACTTATATTTCTCAGTTCTGACTCAGATTTAAGGTTTTTTAACTCGTTTATCAAGTAAACATCAAAGGTTTTGATCGAGTACTCGTAATACTGTGCCTTGTTTAACGTAATTGCTGTGTTATGTATATCAGTTTGTAGTTTTCTGAAGCACTTATCAAAATTTGAACAGCCCAACGCTCTCAATTCATATAAAATCTGGTACTGAGTTTCTACAATCTTTTTATAGTATGGCAAAATCATTTTCAAATCAATTTGCATAGCTACCGAGGTGGATATAAAGTTCTTGACAAGGAAAGACAGTCGAAGAGCGTCGTGTAAACCGCTCCTCACTGAGCAATTGTCACATTTTAAGAACTGATTTGTGATCTTCAATTTTCTAATTAACAAAATCATTAGTTTTAAACAACTCACTTGTACAGCTCCACCAAAATCTTCACAAAGTCCATTCTGGTTAGCAAACTTGTTTTCTATATATATCTTCAGAAATTGGTTCATAAATGGATACGTTGCATACATAGTAGCCTTGTATCCTAATTTTTCACCAGTCTCACAACTGACAACCAAATTTTTTAGAATCGTTTCCACATAACCAGAGTCCTGAACCATTTTCTCGTTAAAAACACAGCAGAATCCATTAATTTGAAACGTTTGTAAACAGTGGAAAATATCAGAGCAATGTCCGAGCATTTTAATACAATTTCTCACAATGATATCTAAGTTAAAATGTCTAAAACTTATTTTCGCAGCGTTTTCTGTTATGATAACAAAACATTCGTTGAATTTAACATACAGATCTGAAGTTTCCTTTTCTGATAATCTCTTAAATCCCTCTGAACTATCTTTGGAGACAACGTTGAAGATCTTCACAAATACTTCAGCCAACTCTTTGGCACTATCGTTGAAAATATAATATAGTTTCTTCACAGTAAACACTAGGAGACTGGTACAAAACTGTACAGAATCATACATTTCGATAACTCTTATCAAGTCTTCGGTTAACTTTGGTAATAATTTGGCAATGGACATCTTGTTCGATCTCAATTTTTCTATATAAGTCAGTCTCTCAACGAGGATACTCCAATATGTCTTGTAGTATTGAACGAGTAAGGTACTATTGTCACACTCAAATGGCATGTACGAAAATTTTAGCACCAACTCGGGTGGAATGTGTGAAGTCTGGAAAATTTTAGAACACATTGTGTATATATAGAAATATTCATTTTATAGACGTTACTATAAAATTGTGTCAATTTTGGAAGTAGTATTTACACTACTTCCAAAATTTCTAAGGTACTTCGCCTTTCAGCATAAGAGTCATACTGTAATGTAATAGAGTGATGACAAAAGGCATAGCTTCCTTACAGCCTGAATGAAGCTACCATGGCAGCAGATACTAAGTAAATGTATACAAATGTACATTTAAAGGTTGTAGAACGATATGACCGGGGAAGTACCACCGCCGTCCCCATAATCCGCCTTAAAGCATTACTTGTGTTTTGGTTGGAGAGGTATGGTTGTCAGCTACACTTTGATGCGAAGGGAACATCTTAGTCTTTTAAACTTTATTTATATATACCAATGACAAAATACAGAAGTGTACATAAAAAGTTGTTTTACTAGTGTATAAGATCTCTTCCAGACAACCTTTAGGTAAGAAGAATAAAAAGAGATATGGAGGAGGACAATGGTGTACATTCATAAATATTACAAAACAAAGTTCCCCGTTGTGTCTGTCTGTCTTTTCATGTTAACTCAAAAAGTATTGGATGTATTTTCTCAGTTTTCAACAACAGGTAGAGTGATTCCTGAGGAAAGTTTTGGTGCATCATAAGTTAAGTTTTTTTTTATAAATTGGGCAAGATATTTAATAGTTAAATTTAATATATTAATTCTATCGTCATTCAAAATACATAGATGTTTCTAATTGTTATTTTTTGCAACTAGATAATGACTGGATGCATGTTTGATAGAAAAATAATGTAAGTAAATATAAACTCTATTACCTGAGCCCAGCTGGGCTGCATTTTTTTTTTATTATTATGAAAGAGTAAGAATGGGCGAGCAGGCCACCTGATGTTAAGTGGTCACTGCAGCCCATGGACAACCGCGTCCAATCTCAAATGGAACAGAAGTTCTATTTAAGGATGGAAATACTCATACTCTTGAGGACTAAGATGGTCGCCTCCAATAATGTGTATCTGGCAAGCTAACCTCCCCAACCGAAACACAATACATGAAGAACATGGTGCTTTACGGCGAGTTATGAGGGTGATGGTGGTGCCGCCTCAGGCGAGATCTAACGCCTCTACCACCTTTAAAATCCCTAGCACATTATATACTTATTACATACATATTTACCTGTGTAACCATATGCCTGTGTATATGATAAATACATGCGAGAGTTTTAACCCTGTCTGCATTGTCCAGATTCCTCGTCCCTCGAACACACTCTATACTTAAAACCAGGAGTGACTTGTGATCAATGCCGTTCCTCCATTGTGGACATTTATCTAAATTCCTACAAAGAAATATTATAAACAATATTAATATCCCACATATGAATTACAACGATAATATTAACAAATCTAACAAAGAATGCCTTAATACTTTTTTGCAGCTACATAATCACCTCATGATCCACCACACAAAGCATTACTCGTATTTCGGTTGGAAAGGAGCAGTCACCGGCTACACTTTGAAGAGAGGCAACCATCTTAGTCCTCAAGAATAGCACATATCTATGTTCGACCTCAGATGGGATTTTAGTCATGTTTGTGGTTGTACGTGGATGTCTATGGGCTGCGACTACTTAACATCAGGTGGCTTGCATGCTCGTTTGCTACTAATCTCACATAAAATAAAATAAAAACACTGCTGTTGAATGCGCGGCTCGTACACACTTGTATTATAGGGACAAATCTGTATAGATTTCAGACGAACAAAAGTTCTGTGTTTACATTGGCGGTACAAGACTGGGAACGGACATTACGTCTCTGAATTCGTAGATGATACACAGATGCTAAAAATATAATATTTCAATAGTGTAAACTTTTTTTTCTGAAAGAGCAAGAAACGGGCAAGCTCTGACGGCTCTACCATCTTTAAATTTTTATTTTCGCATATATTCAGTCTAGACAAATAAGCTCCAATTAAGTGCCGCCTCCCACAATACTGACCCGACCCGAGTAATTATAATAAAAGCATGACATGTGGTATCTAACAGGTGTCCCTGTGTGGCATGCCCCTGACATGGCTGGTCCTTCCCGCGCTGAATAGCGATCGTAAATATCAGCGCGAGATATAAACCAGCCCTCATGTCACCAGTAGAACAATGATATTTATTTCACGATGATCAGACTTTTGTATAGGGATTAACACTTTGACTGCGATGCTCATTTTTTCGGAGCCCAGTGTTGTAACGCCGACGTAAACACAACACTTGTGTTCGCCCGTAATCCATATAGATTTGTACGTACAACAAGTGTGTACACGCCGCAAGCGCGTTGCGCCAAGTGATAACAGCAGTGTTGTACGCCCAAAGGAAAGTGTTAACGATTATAAGCCGCGTCTATTTACTTCTTAAAAATGCATAATACAGTTTTAATAAAAACCTGCATAACACGCAAAGCGCATTCAAAGCGAATGTGCCCTTGTCCTTAGTAGGCAATTTCGATGAAATACTTTGATATTCTTCGAAAACTTTGTCCAAATCATTGTCTTTTTCCGAACCATTAGCTTTTAGTTTCGCTATGAAACTATTCGCATCCATATTAATCACTTATACAACACAATAATGAGGCAAGAACACAATATTTCACATATTACGTATTCAAAGAATTTATTTTATTACTAACACAAGTTCAACAGAGTTGTAAACTTATTCAAATTCTTCAACCGTTTCTTTGTAACTTTGAACCGAACAGCTGTCGCCTGTCATAATGCCGTCAATTTTTGTCACAGATAATATACTAGTAGGTTTATTGTAAATAAAATACGCGTTTTAATTCGCATAAAATATAACATATAGCTATTAAATGTAAGTTTCAAATTATCTTTTGTTATTTTTGATGTACGATTTACTTATACAATTTTGTTTTTATAATACTTTTCTTTTGCACTTTGTGTAAAACGAAACGACATTGTTTTTCGTTTTGTTAATGCAAAATTATTTACTGGCGTGTATGGAAATAGTTTACAAAGGAAATTAATTACCACAAAAGATTTTTCATAAAATTAAAAATATATGTTTTTTATGTAAATAGTGAAGTTAATTTCATCGTAAGGATTATTCTTATTTAAGAATTCTGTGTATAACTGAACGTTTTTTATTAATCAATATATGCCCATGCATTCATTTGCCATAGATAAAAAAAGCCGGTTGCTGTCAATTTCTTGATTTTGGAGGTATTGGATTAAATCGAAATATTTTGAGAAATTGTGCATTTAGCAGAGCATCTATAGTGGTTTAAATATAAATATAATTAATATGAAGCTATCATAGCGAAGATTTCGCTATAATACATTGTTTCAGTTGAATAGTGGATGAATTTGGTGAGTTTTTTTTCTTGTAAGACTAACATGAAATAATGTATTTGTTGTTCCTCGTATATATTAAATGAATGTCACGTTTTTGAAATTAGAATAACGTTAATACGCTATTTTATGTATTCCTAGGGAAATTATCAGTAACTGAGAACCACTCATGGTAATTTAATCAATTATTTTTGAAATTATTTGAGTAGGATGATAGCTTAGTGATTGAAATCCGACCTCCATTCGAGTCCCTTGTTATTCCTATTTTACAAACATTTGCTTACTTTGACATTCAGTGTTTCCCAATGTGGGGCACACGCCCCACCCCTCTGTGGGCCCTTCTATAGTTAAGGGGGGCAAATATGAACTTGACACAATTTTGATCCTTTGGCTGTGGGTTATTTAAACGCAATGCTAATTATCGATGACAAATAAAAAAAAAACAACTTTTTTTTTTATATGTCCGCTCAATGTGTTGGAGAAGACATATTTTGCTACTATACTATTTTTATAAAACCTAATACACTTATTTCTAGATAAAATAAATGAATAGGAATAAACACGTGCCTTTCCGCTATATTTCAATAAAACAGTATTTTCTTCCTAAAACTTATCATTTATATTTCTTAAGGGAACAAAAAAAATAAAGATTAAAAATCATGTAGGGGGGCATAAATTTTTTATAAAAAATTGCCTAAAAAGGTTGGGAAACACTGCTTTAGATAGTTTTATTATGTATAATTAGTTGTAAGGTTCTAATGATTGTAAAACGTGAATGAACATGTGAAAGTTTTACATTTAAATTATCTATTAAGTAAGATTTCCAATCAACAAGTTCGAAAAGCATTAAATATTTTTGTAGTTAATATTAAAAAAAGTTGCTTAACATTATAAAATTCAATTAACCAATTCAATTTCTATGATGAAAAAATTGCAACATTACGATAAGGCTTACGACCTAACTTTTCATTCGATTTTTTTTTACTAAAAATGAATGACATTGGTGTCTTAATAGTTTTGATTTTTTCTAAAATTTATATGACATTGAAAATTAGGCAAACAACCTTCAACAATGATTACTGTACTAATTATTAATCAACCTAAATCAACGCAACGCAAATTATTGTCTTATTACGAAAATCTTGTCTTATTACGAAAATAATACCATTTTTAACACGTTTTTATTACCTTGGGTTGTATGTATGGGATGTATGGAATCTTCGAGCATAATTTTCACCAATTTCCAGATGTCAGATTAATTTGACATTTTGCACACGTCTCAAGGACCGATGACAATGCAATAACATGAAAAAAAAAGAAAAATAAAGAATAGTAAAAAAAACTAAAAAACACGCGTTTATAAAAAATCCAACTAAAAAGGATAAATAAGAAAAAGAAATTGCGATGTAAAATAAGCGTGGGGTGTTTTTTCAGTGATCTATTGATACTATGCACCCCACGCTCTTTACTTTTTTTTAACTATTATTTACTCTGTTCGGTATATAAATTTTCCTTTCGGTATATTAGTACCCTTGACATTTATTAAGTATACGTAAATTCCTTACACTGAAATAAAATAATTTAATTTGAATTTGAATTACATATTTACAATAATAGAAATCTTAAAACTAATTAAAATGAAAGTCTAACATGTACAAATTTTAAAGACAATCCGTACCCATACGATATGCTGCCAAGAGCGCTAGCCGCATTCCCGTGTAGAATAACGATTGGAATTCTCAGCGCGAGATATGAACCAGCCCTCTTTTCTCCGGTGACGTCGATAAAGCGTGGGACTAATTTAGAAAAATTGACAATCTGACCTTTTATAAGAAATTTTATATTTTAATTTATCTATTTGTTTACAGTACATGTCGGTATTATAACTAAATAATATATAACGACGAAAGGCAAATGAAACAAGTAAATAATGTTATGCATTTTATTTGTATATACAAAATTGCTAATAATTACTTATAGTTTAGTATTTTAAGTCAACGATTTCTATAACTAGTATGGTTTTTAACTTTTTTGTGTATTTTTAAATTGGGTGCTCTTTTAGTTTTCGATTTTTCAGGATCTATTTGATTTTTTATGTTCCACGTCATTTTATCGTCGAAAGCGCCATTCGTCGGTTCAGCTAATGGATTTTCAATTAAAATTTCTTGTTCATCTAAATGTTCTGGATTCATTCTATAGAATAAAGCGTATGGTGTTTCGTTCATATCTACAAGCTCTTCATGATTTCCAATTCTCGAAGGCACTGCATTGTTCTTGTATTCATTGTAATTATTCATCTCTCTGTTTATATATTTCCTCACATTTTCAGAAATCGTATTTGTTTGCACGTAGTTATCGGATGCATTAGTTTCTGTATTAAATGTGTCCCTCTTTTTACTATCCATTTTCTGCAAATTCATAATTGATGCCATGTCGTTATTTCGCGATATTTGAACACGGTCATTTGTCGTTGAAGTTTTATGTAAAATTTTGTCTTTCACTCCAACTGCTGATATGCTTTGGTGATGGCTAGGCGGCAAACGGGCAAATTGCTGATTGTTAGACCTCACAACCTTTTGTTCCTTTGACACTGGAGATTTGCGTTCGTTTACTGCGACAAAATTGGCCTTCTTTTCAAAAGAATTTTCTCCATTTCTCAGATGCTGATTATAATTATGTGCATTGTTAGAAACGTAAGCTTGATTGTCTGAAGGAGTCGTTTTATCTTTATCCTGATATTCTGTATCCGAATTATCTTTGGTAGAAGAACTCACTTCTCGTTCACTGTATTTTGAATAAGCATCGTCCCGTCCATTAGTCCTTTGGTTAGCGTTTGCAGTATTTCTTTGAACTTGAATATAATCAATGTAATGTTGTTTCTCACCATTAACGAACGGCTTAGGAGGGCTTTTCAGAACTGTAAAGTGTGAGTCAACAGCGCGCTCGTTAACTAGCTTCGTGTATTTCTGATTGTTGTTGCTAATGAAATATTTTTTGTGGCTGTTCATTCTATTCTTGTACGGGCCTGTACTGCTGACCGCTGCAACGTATCCATTAGGATTTTCATCGTATATGTAGTACATAAAAGCAGGTGCCACCGAGTTAAAATAAAAGAAGGCAGTAAAAACCTTGAACAGTATCTTCATCTTGACGAATTGAGACTAACGACAAGCCTACATACAATGTTCTTATAAACTTTTCGAGCGTCGTGTTTACAATGAGAAGTGTTTACAAAACAAATGACAAACAAACAAATAGTTTGAGGCATGAATAAGTGATCGTTGTCATTAATTGATTTAAGGTCTTTGCTTACTGATGTGGTACAGTTTATATTTTCACTATACTTTTGCGATCAACAGTTATATTTAATTACTTTTACTTTGTAGTACTCATTGTTGTATTCGGTAAAAAATAATATTGCAATCAAGTCATAATTTTAAGTCTTGAAAACGGAACCCAAATAATAAGATAAATAAACGTTTCGTTATGAAAATATTATCTACTAATCATCGCACAATATCAATTCATACATTGTTTACAATTGTATGTAGTGATTAATTATAACAACGTTTTGTTTTCATTATAATGTAGAACAATGCTACTTTGCTAGTCTCTGGTTTATCAAGCAGTCAGACGCAATAGACCACTATGAAGCCACTCATGTTATGTACAATTATATTGTATTGCATAATTTTATCAGACGCTCGATTAATTCTACGGAATACAAGCAAACCTAAAGGCGACATGATCGCAAATGGCAACGTGAAAGATATATCAAGTTCCAGAGAAGAAATTGACGGTCCCGAAATTATTCATTTCTATAAAGGGAAAGTACGTTCACCGAGACATAATGAAAATGCACAAACGAAAAATGTTACGAGGAAAAATACTAATGCGCAAACTAAATCTAAAACTGCGTTAGTTAAGAAACCGATCCCTAAGTATAAAGATGACAGCGACGAGGATTATCAATCAAAGAATATGAAAAATAGATGGCAATCGAAATTAGCTGATTCCATTGAACACGAAGATGAAGATTTCAGTTTGGACGATTATGACTTTGATGTCAATCACGACGAGTTCATTGGCAGAGGGAAACCTTTAGAACCGCGGATAGAATTAAAACGCGCCATGGAAGGGTCGAAAATTAAATCTGCACAAAAATCTAAACGGACCCCAATACGTGAAGTAACAAATGTTGAACGCAATAATTTAATTAAAATAACCAGAAAGGCAGTTTACAAAATGAAGGAAGACGATTATGATGACGATTTTCCTACAACGGTTAACAGTGTAACCGGAGATAGAAATCCTGTTAATAAAGATGAAGATTCAAGTGATGAACCCGAAAGCAGCGGGGAAGATCAAGTTTTTATTAGAAACGCAAGGTCGCCGTGGACTGTAGGCACATACGTGGACAAATTGGGCGAAAAGACTTCGGTAATGATGACCAAAATATTGAGTTTTCTCCCTCTCTTCCCACAACTTCCTGAAGTTAAAAAAATTGACGGTTTCAATTCAATGAAAATAAATTAAATGTAAATAAAATAATATGTAATTTAAATTGATTTTAAGATTTATTTACAGCGTTGGCATACATATTAAATGGTGTAGTGTTTTTGTGTAATATTAATTTGTATTTATGGTGTGTATTTAATTTCTGTCGAGTACAGTTTAAACAAAATAAAACTGAATAATTGTATGTAATTTTATTTATTTCGTACAAAGTCATAAAAATCTTAAAACTAGTTAATTAATTCAACAAGACATTTACCTACGATACAGTTTTAAATATGTAAACATAGTTGCATTGAAATTTGCTAAATTCCATATTGATCGATGTAATCAGCGCTGTTGCTTTGTGCTGCATCTTTAGCAATATTTCTGTAGCGATTTATGTCACCTTCGTATTCCTTACGTTTTTTATTGCTTTTGTTGTTATTTTCAAAGATTTTGTTCTCTGCACTCCCTAATCGTTTTAAAACATTTGCTTCGTTGCCTACAGATGCTCCAGCATGAGATTTCAGAACAGCTTGTGATCCACCAATTTTAAATATCGAACCACCGTTTTCCTCAGCTTGAGCTTTTTTATTAGTATTATCATAAAATTCATTGTCTTCTTGATATTCATCCTTGTGGTAGACTCTCCGAAAGCCTTTCTTTTTCTCACCTTTATCCTGATTCTGTGTAAGCATATACCTAGAATCCTTATTAAGATTTTCTGAGCCGAATTGGTTAGCAAATGCATCTACGAAATCTTTGAATCCAAATTGGTGGTGTCTTTTTTGTCCATGATCTAATTCTTTTTGATCGTACTTTTCATCGCCTTTTTTATATTTATCATACTTTTCCTTGTTGTTATAAGCAGTTTCAGTAACTGATTCTCCATGACCATGCTTCACTTTCCCAAAACCTTTAAGCTCTCTTTCTTTCTTTGGATTCTTATTATCTTCTAAACGTCTGGTACGTCTTCCAGTGTCATCTATATCTTGATAAGGAACACCATGATCAAATTCTTCACCCCATGAAAAATCTTTAATAATGAGAGGATACTCTTCGTTGTTTCTATCAAAATAATCATTAAGAACAAAAGAGAAAAATGGCTGATTTCCGTAAATAGGATTATCCGTTGTTGCTCCGTTATAATTAGCAGAATTTGCTCTAGGTCGTACTGGACTATAAGGAATATCATTATCTATATTTTCATGTACTGGAATAATAGATGTGTCGGCGCCAATTAGAACACGTTTATCTTTTGCCTTTTCCTTCTGAGTTTCATCTTTCTTTATTTGATATTCGTAAGGCCCGTGATAGGAATACGGCCATCCGTTAAACGTACTTGTAGAATCAGTCCTCACATCTTCATCATCTATTCTGAATTTATCAGCTACATAACTCATAAACATTTCCTTTACAATGTTTTCAGTAGACATTATCGATTTCAAGTGTTGGTCGATGGCTTCTTTATCTTTATCTTTTCCCAAAGTACACTTTGTTTCTGCTTTTATATAGTCTTCTTTTTGCTTTGATGTCGAGACATTTACACTATCTTTATTTTCGCTCGTAATCACTTGACATTCCATTGCACTGGGTGTGATATTTACATTATTCTTAGCAGTATTTTCTTCAGTTGCGCCAGCTATTTGTTTTTCTGTTTTCGCGTACGAGTTGTCGACGGTCGTCATTAATCCTGGCCCATCACTAATTTTGCTATAAACGTAACCAGTTTGTATAGGATACGCATTTGCTCTGGACTTCCTAGAAATGTACATTTGGTGCTGAAACGCTTGCATTTCCGAAAAAACTCGTGAAACAGCACAAAGGGTGAACAGTATACGTATCATCGTTGGCTACATAGGCACGTTAATCCACGAGCTGGTGTCAGAATAAACTGAAAAAACGTTACGTCTATATGTTTTTATTAATTGTTTATTGTTCCCCACTTGCTTTTGTATTGTTTTATTGACAATGAAACGGACAGCAAGTCGGGTTGAGAAATATCCGAAATATCGATAAATGGACAATTGGACAACATCGATTAGAGGCTGGTACGAAACTGTTGACATTATTGTTTTAAATTCTCAACGGTTCACAGTTCTTAGTCATTATTTATTACGTAGTTATGGATACCCCTTCCGCTTTAGATTAAGTTACTAACTATAATAAAATATAATTGTATTAACCCATCCAGGTTAAGTTCATGATATATATTGTATTAACTCACCCCATATAAGCTGTTGGCTCAGCAGAATGTGCCCACCGGATGAGCCCACCATGAATGAATGTACTCGTAAGATAATGATTATTAATAAAGTAGCCTCCAAATCGGCACTACGTGTTTTCTTTTATTTCTCGGTCAAAATCCCGAATTAATTATATTAGTTATAAATAACGCTCCAAAACCAAAAGTAGATTCTTTACAGAACTCTTTTTGAACGTTAATAAACAACCGACTCGTTTGATAGAAAAGGCAGCGAAATAAACGCTTATACACACTTATACTGCACTTCGTTTGCTAGATATAGTTTAGTGGTAATTCCAATTTCACATAAATGGTCCAGCGTTCAAATCCCCGGCAAGCACATCCGATATTCATAAAACTATGTTCGTTTTAAAAAATAATTATTACTTGTTTTAACTGTGAAGGAAAACAGTGAGGAAACTAACTAACGTGCAACTTCTTCATCTAGTTTTACTAAATAACGGGTACTCGCAATTAACGCTTTTTAAGCGACGATATTTTGAACCAGTTTCACCGTGACCACGAGCCGTGCAACTGGTTCAAAATATCGGCAATTAAAAAGCGATAATCGTGAGTACCCGTTATTTAGTAAAATGTGTAAATTCCGCGATGATAACAGTTTAAAATAGTATATTATCCATATAGTTCTCAAGTCGAACAGCTCTAAGTTGGCCAGTGTAGTGGACTATGGTCTTATAATTCTGATAGGAGACCCATGCTAAAGAGAGAGGCAATATTGAGATCATGTTTAGTATGTACTCATCATTGTTGATTGATTACGATGAACTCAAAAAAGCATATATTTTCATGTCATAAATTTCACAAAAGATTTACGTACCGTAGTTAATGATTGTAATCCGTAATGTAAACACAACGCCTCCCAACATCTCAATTGATGTCCCGCTGTGTACCGTCGAGTCCTGCGGTGTCCCGCTGTGCCGTTGTCCGCGTGGTCGCTTATTGGTTGTACGAGTTTGATCTTCCAGATTTTCCACAAAGTAAAAAAGCACATTAATAAGTAACTGATAGGGTATGGTTGCAAAAAGTTAATGTATATCATAGATCTATATAAATAATGAAATAGTAACTGATCGTGTACGTGAATATCTTCCATGTATAGCAATCAGTTCTCAACAATTCACACAATGGAAAACTGTATATATCAAAATGTTACACTGTCGTCGCAAATGGAAGATATATCATATCGTATAAAAATTTGAAATGAAAATGAATGATTTTTTATATTTTTTCCGTTTTTTTCTTTAATTTATTTATTGATGAAAAGAAATCATCAACGTCATAATCATCAAGACGAGCACAATCGCGGCCAAATGCCCGTTAATCATAATTCTCAATGTAACTACATGTAACGCCCCCGAGCATTTCGACATCCCGCTGTGCTGTTGTGCCACCGTCCTCGCCTCTTGTGAGATACATTGATTTATTCAAAGCAGCAGCCGCTCAGTGATCGAATGTTGACCGTAATTAATTTTGCTTTTATATTAAAATTTGAGATATTTAATTCGTACTCACTATTAACGCTTTATTTGGCAATGTTTTGAAGCAGTTGCATGGATCGTGTTCACGGCTAAACTCAGATTAACCGTGATCGAATTGCAAAAGACCTGACCGAATAGTCCTAATTACAAACAGCAGTCAAATCTTCGAGACCCCTGTATGACCTAATGCATACGTCATCCTTTCTCCACCACACCATTTGCCGAAGGTTCAGGTTTCATCCGCATCAACGGGATTTGGAGGTGTCTTGTATTTCGATTTGCGCGTTCTTTTCTTCCACGCACGTTCAAGATATAGAACAATTCCTCCAGAGATATTTCCTGAACGCTAATACATGGGACTCTTCAAAAAATATGCAAAGAGAGCTCTCCTTCAAAGCCGGCGATGACAACTCTGATGTTGCAAATGTCCAGGCGGCAGTGACTGCTGTCTATCAGTTGGCGCGTCTGCCTTTTCGGTAGGATAGCCTATATTAAAAAAATTTTTATTTCTATACGACCCTCTGGTGATTTTAATAGCAGTGTGAGAGTGAAGCACTATAAGTCTTGTGTAAAATCAGAAGATTGATATTTCACCCCCAATTTGACGCACGTGTGTCCGTTCTCACGCGGTATTGGATGCTGGGTGAGTGTTAACACCACCTGGACGTTCGCACGGCACTTAACACAGGATTGAGAAGGGGACTCTGGATTCCTAAGCAGAGATTTGTCCAAAGTTGCCTCGGATTATTTGGTACGAGACATAAACATACTCTTGCAAAGCATTAGTAGTTTAGTAACTAGTGGAGTCTGTAACGACCGTAAAGGGGCTTTTTATATTCCAAGTGTGCGTGCAGACCATCTGATGTTAAGTAATCGTTGCCGTCCTGCGTCCAAACTTCCTGTCAGCCATCTTCCTCCGTTTGTATAAATAGATAAAATAATACATATGAAACAAATTAGCTTTCTTAAATCTAGTAGAATAGAAGATTTTTTAGGCGAGAAGAATACACGAAAACACACGAGAACACGATCGAAATCCTATCTGAGCTCGAAAGTAGATGCGTTCCTCCCGAGGACAAAGATGGTCGTCTCGCTACAAAGTGTAGCCGGCAACCGCATAGATGGCATTTTTTCACCGTACCATGATATGCTATTTTAAAACTACTAAATAAATGAAATAGCAAACGTAACAGGTGTCTTTATGATCATATTAACCCATTTATCGACCATAAAATCGCTCATAGCACCCAGCCATGTCCCCGGGCGTGACTGGAAGTAACGCGTATAGAGACATCAAATTTATTTCACTTTGATGAACGCAAATATATATGCAAATGTTGTACAAACAAATTCATTGCAACGCACCCTTTGTGAAATGTAACTGGGCGTTAGTTTAAGTATTAAGAATGGGTTCTGTATTCAATAAATTCGTTATAGATCTGCCATTCCGTGAGAATTTTCACCTACCTTTTATACTACATAATAAAAATGAATAATTTGGGAATTTCATTTCAAATTTAAACACAGAACAGATTTTTACTTATAAAAATAAAAACTAAACATCAACGGTATTATTCTGTATTGATTCAAGATAATCATTTTTTTTATTTATTATTTTTTCTGTAGTTTTATTGATTTACACGTTTGAGAAAAAATACACAAAAACAGTAGTGTTCTGTATTGATGCAAAATGATGTTTTTTTATGTTAATTATTACAGTATTCATTTTATTTAGTTTTACTTTAAAAAATGTTTTACAAATGCCGGTGTAATTATTGGATTTTTTTTTAATAAATACTGATATAAAAAGGGCGGTCAAAGCGAATTAAATACTTAAAGCAGTTAAACCACTTTTCCATTACTAACTTAAACATTTTTTTCATTGTATTTGATTTTCATTAAATACCTTATAATTATACCATTAAGTGTATTCAAATATCTTAAAATTATAAAATATATGAATATAATCCTTATAAGAGCGAGTTAATACGATACAGTATTTTTTTAAATCTAATTTCCAAAAGGAGAACAGTTTAAATTCGGTTGTTGTCTTTCGTATCAGCAACGCTGTAAAATAACAAATAAAGAAAACAAATGAAGTGTATGTAGAGTTTTAAAAATCATACATACTTTTCTTTTCTTTCATAAAAAGTAAACATCTTTTCTTTGTACCGCGAGTTAACGAGAATCGTATCGGTGAACGGATCACCAAAATACGAAATACGTGGCATATTTACATATGAAAGGGCGGGGAGAGCCGGGTAATCCGGGTAAGTAATTCTCTCCGAGTAAGTAATGCGTTGATAAATGAAATTAAATCGCACAAACAAGTGCTGCGCCATTCGCCCGCGGCTCCCCTTTCGTGGCCTCCTTGTAAGAGCCTAGCGATGTGTCCGTGTTATCGGTATTTGACGCGGACAATTACGATATTTAATTTTGTAGTCAAACTCACTTTGAAGCGAGGCGACCATCTTAGTGTTCAAGAGTAGCAACGTATCTACGTATATACGTTCAAGCTCGGATAGGATTTCGGTCGTGTTTGTGGTTGTACGTAGATGTCTATGGGCTGTGTTTACTTAACATCAAGTGGTTTGTATGTTACTTTCAAGAAGTTTATATATTTTAGGTGTGGTGCAAGTAAAATACTATTTTTGACATCAATGAGGCAAATTATTACAGATTTACATTTTTTTATTTTCAAACATAAATAGTGTAGGTATTTTTACCGTTTATGTAAGAGACACATTCATTTCAAAGATGGTAAATTTTCGTAATCCGCTTTGAAGCAGCTCTTATTTAGATAGGAGGGTTGCAGTATCTGGATTTATTTAGCAACGGAACGATAATTTTGTGTTCAGTAGCAACGCCTGTACATATGGCCTCAGAAGGGATTTCAGTCTTATTAGAAGTTAGATATGTAATCGTGTATACTCAGTACTTAGTAAAATGTATAAATCCTGCGATGCAGCTATTCCGCTAGTGCAAATTGCATTAGCAGCTGCAATTACTAAACATCAGATGCTCTGCAGCTCGTTTGTTAGTCTTCTCACCTTTGATTTTAAACTAATATCATCGCGGGTTTTATTAAATTTACGAAGTACCGAGTATGCCCTATTACATTTATCACTTCAGCCATGACTATTAACCATGCAACCGTTTATAAATATCGGCAATTAAAAATCAGAAACCGCGAGGACCTGTTACATACTAAAATTGTCACAATGTAAAAGAAATACACATTTTACTCTATCCAATGCATTACAACAAAATATGTGTCCGATGAAGTTAAATGTATTTTTCAATAGTCTATTGTAATAGAAATAGATTATCGACAATTACATATTGTTTATCGATATATCGAATAATATCGATTTTATCGACTATTGCGTATAGTTTATTGACAGGGAAAGATTATCGACAATTTCGCGGCAACACTAGTAAAGTTAGCAAAAAGCACATCGCATTTCGACATGTGCGCGCCAATCTGTCGCTGCAACTCGACTCTCGAGCACATTTCGCGTCTCTGTCCCACTCATACACGTCTGGGTACACCCGTCCCTCTCTCTCGCAGTGATGACGCTGGGGCGCGCACCCCAGTGTCCGCGGATCGCGCACGTCTCTACTACTTAGCGACGTGGGTATAATCGCATCGCGTGTTGCGATGTGCTGTTGTTTACGATTGTCCGATTCTATTGTTGTTTTGTACGATAAAGTCGATTGTCGTTTGTACGATTTGTAATGCTCTTATTGTTTTTTTTTGTATTTTTTTATTTTACGTTAGTTAAGTACCAAGTGTTACTTTGCGGAAATCCATGCTATTGAGTTATCCATACCGGGTAGTACACACAATTAAAAATTTTTCAACCTTGTTTGAGGTAAAACGTAGATATCCAGTTTTAAACTAATATTATTGCGGAATTATTACATTTTATTATATAACGGGTACTCACGATTAACGATTTAATTACCGATATTTCAAACCAGTTGCAAGGCTCGTGGTCACGTCTAAACTGCGATGACAAGGAAACTATTGGCAGATGCTAATGATAGATTAATCTATCTACTCTACGTCTAGTTCGTTTTTCTTTTTTGTGTTCCATATCACGACACACCACACTGTATCCTTATTTTTTTTAATGATGTGACAAAACGCATGAAAATCGCCCTAAAACATAAGACACTTGTTTGATTCAGCAATGCACTTAAAAACGCATCATTTGATTTCCGATGCACTGAAATAAATTTAGACGGTTGGTAATTAACATACCTTACGCACTTAACACGCCGTGACAATTTGAACGTGACCAATTTACCTTGACCTACAGTTTGGTTTAGCTTATATTTGTTGTGTACAAAGTAATTGATAAAACTAACATAAATAAATTAATAATTAATGAAACAAACAAAGTAATAAACAATAAATAAGTTTTTATAACCGTTACTTACCATTTCTTTTTTATATTATGAAGACTAATTTATTTATGTTAATTACAATATTCAAAATCTTGAAACTAATTGTAATGAAAGACTAACCTAAATCTAAAGAAATTTCGTTCATGTAGCGAAGTTAATAGAATGCTAGCAGCATTTTGGCGTTGAGTTGCAATCGCAATTCTCTACGTGAGATATGAACCAGTCCTCTTGTCGGCGGCGTCTATCAAACGTGCCTATTAGAAATATTTTTTAATGTGAAAAAAGACAAACGGTAAGTAAACATGAAGATGATCCATAAAGTCCAAATAAGTTGGTGAAATCTGTATAGGTCATAGAACTATAGTTCAGGGGAGGTACAATTGACGCGCTCATAATCCGCCGTGAACTATTACGGTTCGAAATATTCGGTTACCGACTACACTTACAAACAAGGTGACTATATTTCGGGCCTCCACGGAGCTTCGGAAGTAGCGAGAATTATCCGATTCACTTGATACTTATCGTTATATTAAAGCCAAAACCTAACATATTTATAAATTTTGGTCTATATGTTACTCTGATGTATATGCTATGTTTTAGTAAAGTTTTACCTAAATCCGTTCAGTAGTTTTTGCATAAAAATCTAACACTGATATGTGCATCTAATTCATCACCTACAGTTCTTCGCAGATGAATTGTTACTCCTGAGGACTAAGACGGTTGCCTAATATATATATTATATGGTTGTTGAAATAATTAATAATTAAGTAAAAGTAATGAATTTTGAGTAAACAGAATAAAAATATAGTCTCGTAAGTAACATATTTTTCTGATTTTTTGTCCAAATTAAACTAATATATGGAGAATATAATCCATGCATCAGCATTAACATGTCCACTGCTGGACATAGGCCTCCCCCAGGAGCCACTCTGACCAGTGTTGGGCCCTCTGCATCCACGGAGAATATAAATACAAAGTAAATAAATAGAAGGTTGAGAGAGGTGGCATGTCACGCCACGCCTAAAGCGCGCTTCTAGATGTGCAACATTAAATAAGGTTACTTTAACTTTGTTGACGATTTTTTTTTAATTTTCGAATTGACGAAGGTAAAATTAGTTTGATGGCAAGTCGCAAACACGAATATGATTAAAAAAACATCAGAGCTCAACCGTGTGTGGACGTTTTAGGCTCAACATAATATCAAAGGCCCAAGGAGTGTAATGTGGCCGCATATTTCACCTCATTAAAGGCGCCGAAACGCATCGCGCCCGTTTATCTAACTGAAATTAAGAACGAAAACATTTTAAACGCACTATAAATTTTTGTAGACGAGCGCGACGGGTGTGTGTTGCCAGCGCTCTGTTCAAAACTCCCGAAGGTTTGTTAAAAAATAATTGCCTTTATGTTACTTTTGTACTACAAAAGCCTTGTATAAAACATAGATTAAAAAATTGACAGTAATTTAGGTAAAAATATTCAAAGCATAAATTGTACTTTAATTCA
The DNA here is from genome assembly GCA_018251015.1 of Phocides pigmalion okeechobee. Lineage (NCBI taxonomy): Eukaryota > Metazoa > Arthropoda > Insecta > Lepidoptera > Hesperiidae > Phocides > Phocides pigmalion. Next base: position 19,167 of record DWON01002659.1, read on the forward strand.
ATTAAAGCGTAAGTCCGCCCACGAATTTCGTGATGTAAGTTTCACTGTTTTAATATAAATTTCTATAAAAATTACTCAAATCAAAGTAGTTTTATTATTTCTTGTTTTTTGTTGGTTTCGAAATAAGTTTATTTTTTTGTTTAAAAAAACGTTTCTAGATATATTCGTTGAGATATATAATAGGATTTTTTTATTAACTGATAACAGAATGTCTCTCTTTTTGTTCTTCATTTTAACTTTCTTTTTTACAACGTACATGATAAGTTTTTTAAGTGCTCTCCACAGTAAAATCATTTTAAAATGCTGAGCTTAAATGTCTATTTACAATCGTGTTAAAATTCTCCCACACCTCGTCACCCCGAGTCAAGGGTAAATGTCTATAAGCTAGCAACACTCAACCAATCACATGCGCGGGCGCCGCTTGCTCGCGTCTTCCATTAGCATGTTCGTATTTAGAACGGCAATAAATCAACGGCGCCTGCGCATCTAACGCAGGATACGAGTACGTTTTGTTTCATGAACATTTATACGACGATCCGCATGGTATTGCCATCGTCATACTATTATGAAAAACGTTCCGGCTTCCATTCCCGGAAGCTTGTCTTTATCCATCGGCCTTTATGTGATCACTGCTGGACATAGGCTTTCCCTATTTTACGTTAGTAGAGCAGCAAACGAGCATGCAAACCACCTGATTTCAAGTAGTAGCAGCGCATTGACATCCACATACAACCACAAATACGACTGAAATCCTATCTGAGATATACCGTAGATACGTTGCCACTCCTGAGTATTAAGATGGTCGCCTCGCTGCAAAGTGTAGCCG
>DWON01002660.1:0-19988 GCA_018251015.1 Phocides pigmalion okeechobee
TTTATTGACGTTCAAAAAGAATTCTGTAAAGAATCTACTTTGAATAAAAATATTTTGATTTTGATTTTTTGATTTAGGTAATTTTTGCTACACTCGTAGATCGTAAACTATCCTTTGTCCTGGATACTATGAACACACCACGACAAGCAAAAAGTCGCTCAGATCTATTACTGGAAATTCAATCAATCTTTTAGATGTCTGTCTAGCTAAGAAATTCTGAACATATCAGACAATATAGGTCGTTTTAATTTAATAACAAAATATTCCCTATTTCTGCAACATATTTAGCCCCATACAAAAGACTTCAACGCACGCTTGTCACCGTCGGCAACACAATTTTAATATAATTACTTACTGCACAAAAAAATACTGTTTATTTCACTATGTTGTTACATCAACGACATAACAGCATTTAAGTTAAATGTATTTATTTGTATTGCAGTCTATAACGACAAATTACTTCCGAATGCTGTAAGATTGCTACAACGCCAATTACGAGTACATACTCGTACATTCGCTTTCGTGACGCAAGCATGGGACGTTACGGTGTTGCGGAGTTATGGTTTGTTACACTTGTAGTGGGCATTTACGTTGTTCACTAAATATAAACATTACCTAATGCATGCAAGCGATCTACATTATTATGATGTTTCAAATTTTAAATTTAATCGTTATTAATTAATATTATTTATTTTTAGAAGAATAGTGATCGAGCATAGAGAATCTCTTGTAAAACATGTCTATAGCCTGTACATATTTTAATCTAAACAAGACTAAATACTAGTGTGGGATCCTACGTATGGGCATTGTTACCCTTAAGGATTAAGATGGCCGCCTTGTTTTTTAGTGTAGCCGGTAACTGCATTTCCATCCGAAACACAACAATTGCTTTACTGCAGCAAATATTATCGCTTATATTTTTTATATTTTATTGTATTTTAATGGATAGTATTTAAATATAAACCTAATATTCCTGTTTTGCGAAACAAAACTTTATTTAGTTCTATCATATGACTCAATTTCAACTCAAAATGTGTAGATCAAAATAAAATAAATTAAGCGTAGTGTTAACCAGAATATTACATGATAATATTAACTATTAAATAAAAAAATATTATCTTCATATATCTCTAGTATTTTATAGTAACATATTTTTTTAAATACCATTATACATACATATGTGTGCCACTTGCTTGATATGTAGTTAAAACGATCTTGTTTTATAAGTAAGACTGTTTCAAAGCAAGCCTTTTGATGTAATTCTTAAATATACTTGACCGTTTTTTTACTATTTATTTTTTGTTATTAAACAATGATTAAGTTATAGATAACTTAATAGACGGAAAGGTGTTAGTCAACTAGTTACAAAGAGCAATTTTATATTTGTCAATCGTCAAACGTACTGGCCATAACGTAAGAACTTAAAAAGGAAAAAGTAATAACCGTTACCATTTACTCCGTAAGTATTAGTAACTTATTAGATTTTCCTTGTTCGTTTTTTGAACATTCTGACAGCAAATCTGTTCTAGTAACATAGCCAATGTCATTCCGTTTTTGTTCATGTTCAATATAAAGCAAAGTTATTCATGCGTAATGTTATTATTCAATATTACTTGCACTTTTTTGTTTATATAGAAGTTAAACTCGACTATGGCTTAAAACAGTAATTGTATAGATAACCTTTAAACTAGAAAAAATATTTAATATATATATGAAAAATATATAATGATACAATAAGTTGATAAACTTAATCATAAATCATTAATCATCATAGATCATTAATAATAGTAATGCGCATACCTATGAATATTTTCTTGACGAGATATTCAAATTTTGTATAAGATTGTAAACAATCGCATCTTCTAAAATAATCATCATTGTAACATACAACTCTCAGCTCAAATTGAAAAAGTTTAGGCCTAGGTCTAGGTTACCACTGCTTTTTTTTTACTAATATAATTAATATTTTTCTTCTATTTCAGTTGAAGAGGTGCTATTACATCTTAAATGAAGCGACCATGTTGGTCCTCAGGAGTAGCAATGTAAATAGGAGGTCAGTTCTGTTGCAGGCTGCAGCGATTCCTTAACATCAGATGGCCTGCATGCTCGTTTACTCCTTTCCTACATACATACACATACATTTTTTTTAATTAATTCAAAGTACTTACATAGTAATCTCCATGTCCATGCCCGCCGTCGCCACCACCGTAGCCTCCGTAACCGCCGTAACCACCGTCACTGCCGTCGCCACCGTAACCGCCGTTACCACCGTAACCGCCACTACCATATCCCCCGTATCCACCATAGCCGACATAGCCGGCGTTTGCGGCAACGCACACAGCAGCTAAAACAAACAGCTGGAAACGAAAATATATATTAATAAATGTGAATTTTTTATACAAATTGTGCATTCGAATAATTTTATTTTAATCATTGCTTAATATTAAATTTTGTAAAGTTTTACGTAGGCTCTTAGAAATTAACACTTAAATCTTATTAACAATGCGTTATGAGGACTTATGGCTATACAACAAAAATATGAAAAAAAATATAATTCATTACAAGTATGTTTTACTGTATACGAAAGAAGAGACGAACATAACAACGAAAGTTTAAACAATTATAATATAAAATGAGAAACCCTAAAATTATCTGTATTTTCTACTAAATATATACAAACTATATATCCACAATTATATATTATGTATGAAATATTATTAATATCTTATGTAGTTGTTCTTACCAAAAGGTATCTTACTAGAGAAGATGTCTGACACTAGTTACCTACAATCGGTCATAAGAACGCATTTAATAGTATTTGACATAAAAACGTCTAAACCTTATCTGTTGATAGCGGATCACTTAATTCATAGACCATGACAACACAATGTATGCAACTATTAATAATGCAAATGTTATACGACGTTTGTTTAAACCTCTCTGTACAAAGTTGATTTGGAACTAGAACAATGGATACACAAAAACAATTGAAGGAAGTATTAAGCTAATAATGATATACGGTTGTAACTATTTTCCGCTTATAAGCCCATCATATAATAGTAGTTCCCATATCGTAACACAAAGTTTTTGTCCGGAAAATGTGTGTTATCGAATCATTTGCTTCTTTTCAAACTGTCATCAACTGATATCAGTTATGTACTCTTTTATATAAGAAGAGCAGTAAACGAGCTTGTAGGCCACCTGACGATAAGTAGTCGCTACATCCCATGGACATCCACGTACGACCTTAAACAAAACTGAAGTCTTGTCTGAGGTCGTACGTAGATGTGTTGTTACTCCTGAATACTAAGATCGACTTCGAGGGAAATAAAGAGTTGCTATACGGCAGATTATGAGGGTGGTACCCCCTACCGATCGAACTATAACTCTACCGCCTTGCTACTTAAAGTTGAACTGATTAATTAAATAACAATACTAGGTAATCCGCAGTACTTTACGCTTGAGAAAAAGAAATTCTAAATTATCATTATAAAAGTAGTATAATAGTAGAGCCCCGGAACTTTAATGTGTTTTTCTCATAATTTTACTTTTAGTCTTATGTTATCGTATTTCCTTCCTAAAGGGCATTTATAATTTAAGATAAATTTGAGGTGCATCTAAGATTTTAGGTGTACCTAAAGTTGAAATCCCAGGTTACCAATAAGTAAAAATATTTATACATATTATTTCCAATGTCAAATATCAAATTGAAAATCTTAGGTTTTTTAATAAATAAAAGAAAAGCGTTAACTATTTAAAACAGTTATTATATAAATATTTCTGCAATACAAGACCAAAATTAACATTTAATTTACACTAATATACGACATAGAAAATTAATTGGTACCAAATATGACCCAAATTATAGTTTGAAAAAATCAAATGCAATCACTATACTTACTTGAAAAGCACGCATTTTGTTATTAAATAAACACTCGGGTCACTTTCGTCCTCTTCAGCGTGGGTCCAGCCGACAGGAGTGGAACTGACTGATGCTGCCTCAATCACTGCACAGTATTTATAACTGGCTGGCGTTGCACCACCTTGAGGCATGCCTCATGACTCTTGCCTTGGTCTAAGTAAGTTCCGAAAATTCCCTCACGATACATTCCTATATGTAAGTGTTTGAGATTTTCAATTCTTATTAGTAGAACTGGAGGTATTAGAATTAATAAAAAAAAAACATGTTATTTTGATATATAGCCATGATACTAAATCAAATGTAAAATTTCAAATCAAATGTAAAGTTGAAAAAAGAATTGAAATGTGTTACAAAGAAGCCATTTAAATTGTAATTTTATATTATAAAAAGAAAATGTTAAAAAACTTATTTCTAAAGTTAAGAGAACGCAACTTAATTACGCAGTAAAGGAAAATAATAAACATTTGGGAAGTAATTTTGTTAATTACTATTTAATTTCCGTAATATTTGAGTATTATAGAAAGTTGGTAAGGGCAAGGTATACTGTAATACTTATTATAATAATATTAAATGAAATTATTAAAATAAAATAGAAGTATCTGTTTTTATTACTTGTCTGTACAGTGCCCTGTAACGACTGTATCTATATAAAAAGAGTTTCATCGAAAGATAAAAAATCGACACGAATTTAAAAAATGGTAGAAGTTATCGTTGATTAACTGCAACGGCATTACTGTCACATTTATATATACCTTATGTGAGCGATGTAGGTATAGTTTGAATACTGTAGTAATTGCATAGGAATGGGAATATACGATTATCGACGTAATCTTCAGGAATAGCATTGCATGTCTGGCCGAGTTCTGGTGGAAATAATGTCCTATTTTGGATCGTTAATAAAATACGCTATAGAAGAAGTAATCTACGTGAGCTTTTACCTACAAAATATATCATTAATAATATGTAGAAATGAATGCAGGCGATGCCATCGGATAAAATTCATTCGTATTTTATTAATATAAGTACCTATCTAACGAAAACTATTATAAGACTTTTATATTATATTTTTTTTTGGTACTATTATGTGACTTCTAAACATTTAAAGATATAATAATAACCTACTTGTTTAAATAGCAAATCTTTGAATGTATTCTTTCACAACTCTGTAACGTAGATACGTAGGTAAGTGATATTTTTTTAACAAAATAACACCCACAATATTTATGTATTAAATATGATAACTGATTGAATAGAATAGTTAATTTTATTATAAATTAATAATTCAACATTGAACTCATAATCGGAGTAAGCCACACTTTTTTTCACTAATTAGAAACAAGTTACAAAAAGTTATCTAAAATCAATATTTTAACGGTATATATAAAGCGATAAAAACATAACCCGTTTATATAAATATTGTAATAATAACATAAGAAAACAATACCTTATAAACTTGTTTAATCACAGCATTTGTCTAAAAAGTTACGGTTAACATAATACGTTAAAAAGGCAAAGGTACACAAATACTAGTCTAATGACTCGCAGAAGTGTTTCTTGTGATCATTATGCATATCTATACTTCCTGGGTTTTTTCTATCTTTACAACAAATCACTGTAATTTACGACAAAGAAAATTTATATAAATAGTGCAAGTGAATGCGATTTAAAACGGAAAATAAAGCTAAATGTATTTTATTTGTATTTGACCACTATTTTTTATTATAATTTGTTTAAACAGTATCCCTTTTATCTAATCTTATCCTTTAACTTTATCTTATCCTTAATAATATTTCTCTATAACTATTTTGGATTCTCCAAATTGATGATCCATTATGGCGGAAATTTCACTTTTTTGTTAATTTAATAATACCTAAATAATCTGCTCTCAACGCGCTGACTTTATAAAAAAGCAGATAGGTGATCGAAGGATTTTCACAGGTCTCTATAAGCACACTATGATAAAATGTTGTTCTGAATTCTTATATAAAACTGAAGCATCTTTTATGGTCCCCAAAGTGATCAGTATACCTGTAAATAGTTACAATGATCGTAATTAGCATCTCGGTAAGGCATAATTCAGGACTTGATGCCAGAATTAAAAGTAATAGGAGGATTAAACATCTTCATTTGCACTTACAATGCTAAATGTTTAATCTCAAGCAGGGTTGTTCTTACGCCAAGTATATCCATAGTTTCAGTAATTGAATTAAATTGAATTTCAGTTCAATAGTTTAATACTATCCATTTTTTAATTTTTTTAATTGTTTAAAAACGTAATTCGTTTTCTTATTATTACCTTTCATTAGGACTTTTAACCATGTGTAAAATTACATTATCTTTACGAATAATAAATATATTGAGCATATAAAAATGCTAGCTATATCGGAGCATTCGTAATATATGTCGGAAGAAAGGCAAGTGCGTGTCTTCCGAACGGAAACTAGCTAAAACTGTTCGTTTAGGTAACGCTATCATATTGTAAGAATTAAAATTATTGTTTTAATTAATATTTTATTGTAGTATAAGATAGTAACTTAATGACACAAAGTTTATTTTTTATGAATTTTGGAAGGATACATTACAGTTAAGAATATCTTTTCTGTTGGTAACACTCGTCAGTTAAATGTAAAAATATCATGAAATAAATTAGTTATGTTTTAAAATGCGTCCGACACTAATATCTCCACACTAGATTCGATGTGGCATGGGTGCCAACGATAGATAAAGGTTAGTATAACCAAACATAAACACCAAGAGCCAGAATAGAAATCAAAATTCGTTATTTAGACATATGTCTGGCTAGTCCCATTACATGACAGATTGGTATGGGTACCACTACGATACATTGGATACATTGGATTGGCACGGTGGTAGAACAAAAATTCAACTGGAGAGGTACCATCATTACTCTCATAATTTGTCATAAAGCAGATCTTGTGTTTTGGTTGGAAGATGCGGTATGCTTGTAAACGACGGTTACCGGTTATACTAATAAGCGAGGCGACCATATCAGTCCTCAAGAGTAATATCACGTCTACACCCGAAGTCAGGCAGGACAACAGTCGAGGATTACCATAGTTAATCTGGGGAGCAACACCAAAACGAGGCGCGGGCAGAAAGGATTAACCTCGAAACCCCTTTTTCTCCTGCACAAAGAGGCTAGGACGCCCCCCCCCCCATGATGATGATGACATTAGTCTTGTTTGGGATTGAATTTTAATATCAAATGGTTTGTACGTTGGTGTTCTACTTTTCCAAAATAAAAAAATATTTAAAATTTGTAGCTTTGTTTAGGGAAGCTAGGAAATATATAATTTTAACTGGGCAAGTTTTGATGAAAGGTATAATGCATAGACAGGGCTAGGCTGCATTAAACTACATTGCGTTGTATTATGAAAGAGCAAGTTATTATGCAAAGTAAGAAAAGTGGATCAAGTCCTTTAAGATTCTTATCGGTTATTTATAATGTATTCCATCATAAACAACATAACATCGAAATAGCTAAGGAGCATGCGATTTCCTGGTGTTAAGTAGTCACTGCCTCCCAAGGACATCTGTAACTGGCACCAAAGTTACTAATGTAATTTCAATCAAAGGTTGTAAGATAGAAAATCCTGTACTTTGATCGAGACATGAAAATACACCCGTTTCTGCCATTTCTAACCTGATGCAATTCTTGCATTTTGGCTTAAAAGTTTCCGGTCTACTTACGTATGAGACGATCATCTTATTCATCACATCTTTACTCGTATTTGATATTACATGAGTATCCTGTTTTATATATCAGTCATTGAAGTACATGAGCAGCAGTAATACTTACATTTACTGCGGTGGCTACCGTAGTTTAGCCGTGATCACGAGTCATGCAAGTGCTCCGAAATAACGACAATTAAAAAGCGTTAATCGTGAGTACCCGTTATATAAAATGTGTAAATTCCGCAATAATTTAGATTACAATCGTACAGTAATCGTTTATCATTAAGCGGATTGCATGACCTGCTACTTTAATTTAAAAAAAAAATGTGATGCTTATACAAATCACCAATTGTATCGCCTAAAATTATTATCACTTTGTATAAGTGTGCCTTAGCGCGCTTTTCAAACATTAACGTTAACTATTTCACTATTTTAAGACAGAAAGATTGTACCGATACCTTTGCATTTCGTAAAGTTTTATCAGCACTAAAAAGGCATTGAATGAACTTATTTTTTTTCAGGATTCTGTAGATTTTTCCTAATTAGAAGGACCTTCTAGGATCATCCGAAATTATTATTAAAATATTAAAAGAAAAAACCCACAAATAAGCCATGAAAATTAATACATAAAATAAATTACAATGTATTTTTAATGTTCCTTTTCCATATACATATATTAAGGGCATTATTTCGATTTCACACAAAGGTCCAAGGAAGTTTTTAAAGCGCCGCCAATTAACGCATGTTCGTTAACTACCTTATCAGTATATAAAATAATCCTATTGTTACAATGGTATTATTAGACTAAATTAATTATAGCAGTAATTCTATGTCCATATAAACAAGAACCTTCAAGTGTCGATATTATCTTCAACATCTGTAGGCAATGACGTCCCAATTAAAGGCTCATTAGTTTCAAACACGCGTAACTGATAATTACCAGTGATGATCCGATAAAATTCGCCAATATTCCGATTGCAGAAGCGCAAGTGTTGCCGCAATGCCAGAACCCTTCATTAGACCCAGCGATGGTACGAACAACTAAATTGGTAATCCAGTCGGTGATTACGGCTGCACTAATAGCACTTGAACGTTTCCTTTTAATCGTAATATTTCCTTTGTTCTGAATCAAGCTGTGGCTGATACTGAGTTCGTTGACTTTATTAGACTGTATTTAAGATCTTTTAGTAGTTCTAAATGATCAGCATCAAAAATATTAAGCAAGAATCTATTGATTTTTTACGTTTTTACGTTTTCATGTATGATTTAGGAATTCAAGTTTAAAGTTCTCCCACTGTTACACATTAAACGACGTAAAAATTCATTACGTCTATTTTGTATTATATTAATCAAAATAAAATCAATTCTCTAGAATCCCTCACCACTTTCTTCCTTTTTGAAGTACTAGGCTGTCATATTCCAGTAGAAGTTAGGTATCTTCTGTTGGAGGTACAATGTACATGAAAGTTATTGACATTGTAAATCTTTATCATTATCATCAATCAATTAATCAAGTACTCATAAATTGTTTTTTTTTCTACGTTAATAGTATGATTAACTTTTATTTTAAAATTGCGTATATTCACGCTTTATACAAAGATGCATTTTCCTCACCTTAAGTTAGAAAGTCTTTGTACATAATTTGCATATTTCTTTTATACCGCAGGATTATTATTGCTATATTAATATCTTTATGGATTTAACCGTTTCGGATTAAATCCATTTAATCCATTTCGGATAAAAATAAACGCTAAATTGCAATAGACTTGTTATTGTTCATTTATTCCTCACTTGATTGATTCAACAAATTGCACCTGAACAATGTTATTGTGACATTAAAGTACGAGATTCCACTAAAAAAATATAATAATATTATTCGTGGCCAAGGTAAGTAACTAAGGCACGTCTTTTAAAGCTACCGTTTGAAGATAAGGCTATATTTCTTGCAAATTTGAGACACTATAATAAATATTTGATATTTTACTGTTTTATGGCTCTATTTTTATGAACTTCTTGTTTCTTGTATGGTTCCATTATTTAAATGGATCTATCTACGATGATCCTTATAAAACATCAAATCCAATGCGTATATTTGATTTTTTTGATTCTTCATAACTATCGTTATAAATACCAACCCACTTACCAATCCACTGCTGATCACAGGACTCCTCACATAATTAAAAGACGTAAGGTCAAAGTCCACTACACTTGTAAATAGGTTTTTTCATGACGTTTACTTTCACCTTTGACACAACTGATAACATTTCAAACCTCTTAACGTATTTGAGAAATCAGAATATGACTTCGACCTTATTGTCATTGCGTCTTTACATAGACAAATTTTAACGTTTATGGCAATCTAATGTATGTGTTGTTAAATCCAATGGCTGTTCTTATTCTGTGCCAGTAAGTTCGCTTCAAAAAGTGATCTTTTTTCTTCATCTCATCATAATATATTGCGCTTAGGTTGGCACAAATTAATTATGGATATAAATCCATATTATCATTAGTTTTAAGGTTGCATTAGTGTAGTTAATATATAGATAATTAATCTACGCTGTTTTTACAAAATATTATTACGACCGATCAATCGCTAACCATAACATCCTTCACAAAATTTCCTGCATAAAAGAACTTTAATCGCATTTCGTTTCTCGCCACTGGTGAAATAGACTATTCACTGACCACTTATACGTGGCCGTCAAGGTCCATTAAATACACAAACTATGTTATAATACAACCAGGCACAATTTTTCGACAAGGGAACTACAAAAAGGTCTCATTGATAAAAAGTTACAATTGTAAAAATGGCATTGCACGCTGGAATAAAACTTGATGTAGTTTTTCGCGACACATTTTCTTATGTATGTAAAATAAGGCAGTCATTGTAGCTATACCTCCCTTTCTATTATCTATCCACATATCTTACTATCTCTATTTCTCTATGGAGAAAGAGAGTGAGGGAAATGTACGTACTTCTACGATATATTTGTCATCGAAGTTTCTTTAATTTTTACGCGGTACGGAGTAGGAATTGCTTTAATATTTTGAAACCCTTGGCAAAAATTTCTTGTTCAATCATCTAGAATCACTAATCTGAGTATCGTGTTGACATACTATATTTATCAGTGAATTTAAAAATTCTATTTTGTTATTAAGCAATGTCATGAACTTTCTTTGTTTGGTCTTTTAGTCCTTTGGGCTTAAAACCTGAAAAGCGTTACCGACGAGTTGGGGCGACGATTGTTGCGTGGGTAGACTACAGAGACCGGTAAGGCCGGTTGTCAATAAAAACATATTTCATAAAATACAATATGCTGAAACAGCACTAACATTGTTTAGTACATACTTTATGTAATATTCTTACGTATATTTATTTCGGCTCGTGTTACCAATAACTCATTATTTTTTCGTACCTAACAATAGCTAGAATAAATAGGTAATGTTAAATAGTGCGTTTATTCGAACTTGATTGCTAGTTATTGTTTCGACACTTGAGCTAATAAATTAGTTTATACTTCACAACGCATACTGATATTATCAGTATTAAGCGGGCACGCCGAATAACTCATGTTAAATGATCACTAATCTCCATGAATATCTAGGTACAGGTATAGGTAATAGAACTTGTAAGGATTGAACAGGGAGATATTGCTACATCCATTTCGAGCAAGCAATTTGAAGCAATTTTATAAAGCGACCATCTTAGTACTAAGTTTGTCTCCAAATATGGAGCTTGGAGTATACTCGACTATGCTACTCCAATGCGTATTAGTAGAGATGGCGCTTAGCGGCCACCATGTCTGTCGGATGTCGTAGGACTGCTCGTTGAGATCTGACAAAGTTCAAACACTGTCATTTAACGATAACAACATGGACCGACTATTTAACATTAGTTACGAAGTATGGAAGCATACTCAAAATTTTGCTACAAGCGATCACCCGTCTATTTTCCGACTGTGTCCAACGATGCTTACCTTTATTGATTTATTATCTACGAGTTGCACCCCACGGTTACATCCGCGTTTAAAAATAATTATTTTCTTATGTGATAATATTTTATGTATAAAACTAATATAATATATAAAATAAGATAATATTTTAAAGGAGGTAGAGCCGTTAGAGCTCGCCCGGGGCGGCACCACCGCCATCCTCATAACCCGCAGTAAAACAACATGTTCTTCATGTATTATGTTTCGGTTGGGGAGGTGTGGTTGCCGGATACACATTCGTCTTCAAAAATAGGAACGCATCCGCGTCCATCCATAAATAGATCTTCTGTTCTATTTAGGATTGGTCGTGGTTGTCCATGGGCTGCAGTGACCACTTAACATCAGTTGGCCTGCATGCCATTGTTACTCATCCACAATAAATAAAAACTATTTAACAATCTTGCGGTGCATTATCTTCATATAATACTTTCGGCTTACATAACGAACGCCAATCTAATATACTTTTTGAATTTTCAGATTAGCTTGATACTTATCGTTATATTTTGGCCAACTCCCAAGATATAATTATAAATTGTATTATACATATATGTTATGTTCTTAATAAGCTATATTATTCTAAAGTGTTATCCAAACCCGTTCAGTACATTTTGCAATGACAATTAACGAACCATATATCGTCGCAATCTTTATCTTTTATAACATTAGTAGGATAGTACGACTAAGCGCGCTTATATTAGTCCTCGCGTAGTTTTCCCAAAATATTTGTAAAGACTATCAATCCACACTTGACCATCACGATAGCCTTAATGTAAGCTTTTATCCCTCCGAAAGGAGCTTTCCTTACCTGTAGGACAAACCGGATTGACGGTAACTTTACTCGTTTCCACTTACATAAGGCTCTAATTGGTGTTCAGAACATACTGAAAGAGTACTTTGAGTCTGGTTATTGTGTATAAAATATTAGCACAATCTTGTTGAAAGTGGGTCACGAGACGTAAGTAGGTGATTTCACACGGTCAGTGGACTAAAAAGTAACCTTGGTGCTACATGGTAATTGGACTAATGTTGACTCATCAACATGGGTTTCATAGAAAACTGTTTACCAGAAAATAGTGCGATTTTACTTTTAAACCTCTAAATAATTATGTTTATTTGTTACGTTTATATTTGCAACTAAGTCCATATAACAAGAGTCCCACTTGAAGTCTATTACTGTGTGTTGCTCCTGAGGACTAAAATGACCGCTTCATTAGTAAGTGAATCTGCAAACAAACGTTTCTTAAAAAAAACAACAATCGCTTCACACCAAAAACTGCCTGGGGGTACTGCCTGGTCGAACCGTATAGGTTGTACCACCTTGAAAAAAATATGTCTTATCTTTGTAAATGAAAGTAAAAGTGTAGGTAATTAATTTCGCCAGATTCTACTATTACTGCTACACAATTCCTCTGCCCAACTAGTGTAACTAATTTTCAATTTCAGTTATGTTTGGGGAAAAGCAATCATCAAATTTGCTCTTATTACTATAAAACAGATACTCACGAACAACTAATTTTTTTGCTAGAAATATTGTTAATCGTATCCTTTCTAACTCATTACATAATAAAATGTATAGATCCCGTAATGTTATTAGTTTAAAATCATAAAATGTGTCCTGTCTTTTTTATGTGAGAATAGTAGCAAACTATGTTAAGTAGTCGCAGCCCGTAGGCATCCACGTAAAACCAAAGACACAACTAAAATCCTATCTGAACTCGAACGTAGATACGTTGCTACTCCTGAAGACTAAGATGGTCGACTTGCTTCAAAGTGTAGCTGGCAACCGTACCCCTCCAACCGAAACACAAGCAATACTTTACGGCGGATTATGAGAGCGGCGGTTGTACCTGCCCGTTCGAACTATAGTTCTCCCACCTTTTAAACTCTCTGTGTCTCTCCAAACGGTCACATTTTACGAAATCTATCGTGTGGTTAAATGTATACAAACACATGGTGTATGCTATGATTTTGTTGAAAATCTTGCAATAATATTCTTTACTTTAATATCTTGGTATGTATGATAGCGCCATCTGCACCAAGTAAGCATGAACGACTTGCTAAACTGTATTTCGCTCTGCCGACGTAACTTGAAGTTATTTGCGTGAAAGGCACCAAGTAGCCTAAAGCAAGCCTAAGTATAAACAGCCCGTAGGCTATTTAATTACCAAAACTACCCATAGATGGCGCTATTAAAGAGCAATATTACGATAATTATATGTTAATGCATTTTCCGTATTCCTATTTTATTTTTTATTTTTATTAATATGTGTGGCAAACAGAGTAGTTGAATGCTTAAATTATATGCGAAGTTTATTTTTTGAATTAAATGAAGTAAATGAAGCACAAAGTAAGAATTGACTGGTTCAATAGGGGAGGTACCACCGATTCATTAGTAGACGTCACGTTAATTCTAAATTCTTACGTTTTGATGAAACGGTGTAGTTGCACGCTTATCAAACACGCTTAACAAATCGATTATATTTTTGTGCTCTATCGAAATACTGTAACTACATAAACTGTGACGTGTATCTTAACTTATAAATCCAACACGACGTCTGTTAATGGTGTTATTCGCCAAATTACGGCAGATTAACTGAGCATCGAAACCAGAATATCACAGCTTCACGCCGTCATGTATTTTTCCTTCCTTCTTCTTTTTATTTATTTGTTGGAATCGATGCGCAAAGTACAAACAACGTTTGTGATGTAGGTATTTTGTTTTTATTTTTTCGATATATTTTAGAATTCTCTATAACAATTTCCCTTTACTTTTATGGGTTATAAAATATATGAAAACTGGTTTGATTCCAAGTAGATTCAAATAATCCAAATATAAAATTATAGTTATTAGTCACAACAGCCCTCATTCGAAATAACTTCAAACAAATATATAAATAAAATACTTAGCAACATTTATTATAAACTTCATAAACTTATACTCATAAATTATAATATCACAAAGCAATCAAAATATGAATTGTTAATGTGTTATAAATATTAATATTTCAAGTTTAAAATTATACTACAATACCATTATTACCTTGCTATGTATAGGATACATAGATATGATCTTGTGGAAATCGATGCCCATAAAAATATACCTTCTTATTTAGACGCAAAAATTTACCAGTGATAACCGTACATGATTTTAAACTGATCTCATTAGTTTCTGCCAATAGTTTCCTCCGCCAATGCAGCTTAACCGAGACCTCGAGCCATACAACTGGTTCAAAATATTGGCAATCAAAAATAAAAAGTCGTTAATCGTGAAGGCCCGGTAAATAGTAAAATGCGGTGACAAACGTACGAAGCGGGTACATTTCTTTTCTAAAACATATTCTTCATTGTTATACTATTGTGAATAATCATACAAGGAATTATAATGTGAATAATCAAAGAATATTCTTCGGAGCTAAATAAAAATCTTCAAAAGATTACATTTTGCAGAAAAGACTTACTAAAACTCTCAAGCGGCCGTACAGTACAGTACTCTAAGTAATCCCCATGAATGCACCGGTACCTTTTCTTGCAAGATACACAGTGTAAAGAACCCCCAAGCATTTCCATATCAACTGATGTACGTAAGCTAAAACAGAAGGATATGCGGGAAACTACTCCCATGCCAGATATTCGTAATTTTTAATAACGTTTCGATGAGGTAATAAGTTACCAAGACTAAGGATGAATACCTAAGGAGGAATAACTTGTAAATTATGTGAAAACAATTCTTGAGATACCTACGAGTACAATCTGAAAATGTCTGAGCTATCTTTACAAAACTACATAAAAATATAAAGATCGCTATAATATTTTCTATTTTTAACTTTAGAGAAAAATAAATTAATTAAAAGTTTAATGTCATTAAATATGGTACAATGTTATTAAAATTGTCAATCCCATAGAAGGAGTTATCAATAAAACTGATGCAACATTCAAAACACTTTACATCAGATGCATTTTTACATTATAGTGATTATTTGCGTCCAGACGACAAGGCAATATAAATGTCAATATATTTTGTTGAGCTTGGTTCACATAAATAATACACGTTCAGTTTTCTACATAATACATATAACAATCCAATATGCAATTCAACTGATACTATGTACGCTTATAAACGTGTAGACAAAAAGTATGCATAATGTATATTTTTTATCTAATAGAAGTAGGTAACATATGACCATGCGGCCCACCTGATGTTCATTGCCATGGATATATCATATCAATTTAACACTATTACATAATCGCACACCCACCAAACTTCAATCATACATGAGTGTTTAGTCTTGAAAAGCAAGATAGATTTCCACCAAAGTTATTTGCCTTATAACATCTCTTAAATCACTACATATAACAAAAACAAAAATATAGTGGAGGTTTATTATACGTGCACTGCCAATCTTAATTTTTCTTGTTTTATATATATTTTTTAAATTAAACCATAAATAATATATAATTGGCGATTAAATATATATGCGTTACCCTAAAATCTATCTCGAAATTCAGCGCTTATATATTGAAATTTAAGAAATACTTCGTTTTCTCTATATGAACTTAGCCTTACGATTAAATTTGGTGACTTCTCGAATCAATAAATATCTTCTGTTCATTTTATGTTCCAAAAATACTTGTTTATCTTGTACTGAGATTTACTTTAAATAGCTACAACAATTTTCTTTAAAACATTGTACTCATTTCCTTTATAATATTTTGTAATAAGTATGTGCCATATTTGAAAATAGGTAGGATGCTACGTGTCTTGACTCCGAAGGCACTATTACACCCATTTCTGGTTTAAAACAGCAATATAACCTATAAATTCTAACCTCCCATCGCATTTTTGATCGGCATCACATTACGACAAGAAAAGTGCCACTTGCAACCTTTCAATCAACTATAACGCTCTTGTATTTCGGTTGAAGATGTGCGGATGCGTAGCTGGCAACCGCACATTTCGCTTACAAGCGAGGTGACTATTTTCGTACAGAAGAAGCAACACAACGCAAGGGACTCATCTTCTTTAGGACTTCAGCCCTATTTAAGGTCGTAAACCCATAGTCTGCAGCCTGTATTTAACATCTGGTAGATTTCACACTCGCTCGCTTGCTTCTCACATAAATATTTTTTAAATTATCCTAATTCCAGATTGCGTTTATACGGCAGACAGTTAAATAATCCTGTCAGTCATATCCAAATAAACGAAATATATTTTGCAGCTTTAGCCAGCCATACGATTTTAATGGATTCTTCATAGATCAATAATTTATGAAGTACCAAAAAGAGATGTTATTTAGTGAAACCATTTATGTGTTTACTGGTATACAACATTTTTCTTATCTCTATCGCGAATACCAAGTGGATACATTGCATATCTTTGATCAGTTAATATTACGAAGAAAATGTTTGGAATTTGTTGCAGCTATCGTATACAGACGGAATTTGTTATTGCTGATGATTGATTTGTCTGAAGAAACTATTTTTTATATAAATAATAAAATAACGCCTTCTTTACTCAAAACTAAGGAATTCATGTCGTTGGTGCCTTAAATAGAGCACACAACAAAAATATGACAAAAACCGTGACAGGAACCTTTCTGACCGGAGAAATAAACCAGATATTGCGTAGTGACCGGTTTGTTGATAGTTCTACGCGGGCAGATGTTTCATTGTTGTTGATATGTTATTCACATAATCCCATCCACTTGTCACTACGAACCAGCTACTCACGATTAACGACTTTTAATTGCCGATATTTCGGACCCCGACCTATGCAACTGCATAGGTCAGGGTCACGGTTAAAACTAAGAGTTCATTTCATTTTAATAAACACACGAGAGAAACATTAAAACCACTTATCACGTTTTTAGTCAACCGATCCCCCATTTAACAAGAACTATTCAATGCCCGTATGGTTCGTGAACTAGTTACTTAACTATTACTCAATGACGAACGAAAGAACGCCCGACAAGTAAACAGTTGTGGCTAATTAGTATAAATGACATAAGCCTGCATCTATGGAATGAGCGCATCGTTCTATATGGTATGGACCTGAATAGAACAGGGTACCGAGACGCGTCTTGCGAACAATTATTTTAATGGAAGATTCTACAGAGCGCGTAGCAGTGTGGTCTAGGTTCTTAAACATCAACTAAGTTAAGTGACGCCGTGCGTAGTTAGGAGTTGGATGGGTGATCGCTGACGGAAAATTTATCGCATGATTCGGCGAATTTATTTAGAGTTGTTCTTAAACAGACAAAGTTACTTAAGTTAAAAGATTACTACACTAATCTCATCTAAAAAATAAAATAGTGAGCGATAAAATATAATTAAAAAAAGGAAATCTGTTGACATAAACACAATTAAAACATATAATAAGTTACTTACAGGATTAGTAAGTACTAATACTATAACTTAATTTACTTGAAAATGATCTTAGACATAAGTCCAAAACAATGGGCTATAGATAACGTAATAGTAATGATCACGACCGGTTCATTCGCGGGCGCATCGACTCGTAACTTTTGCTGTGACCATCTTTGATAATTTTATCATAAGACATGCTTAGTCATATATGTTTTGTCTATCGTTTATTTATATTATCATGAAATATTTTAGAGACATTTGCAAACTATTTGCTACTGTAATTAAGTTCAACAGCGTTCATTTGAGTTGAAGTTTGCGTGTTATCAGAGCTTTAATGCTTGTCGAAAGTACTCTCATGATAATATCGTAGCCTAATATTTTTTATTTAATATCCATCACACACCTAAATGACAGATAGTGATGAAATTTTTCTGTGATTCTGCTTCCTGCTTTATTTTCTTCTTTTCCATAACAAGTTTAATCTGGCGTTGTTATTTTTGGCCCGAAGACGTATGGTTTTTAAGGGAGTTTTTACTAGGTGTTTCACTTTTTTATAACTTTGTACGGTAAAATTATCCATAGCCTACAGCATACCAATTCTCTTTAAAGATACTCCTAATAGTTTTGAATGCCCCTGGAAAGACTAACCTTAAATTGTGAATAAAATTACTTCAAATTTAAGGAACGTAATAACTAATACAGGTTTAATAAATAAATAGGTTTTCGCCGTGACCACGACCCATGCACATGGTTCGAAATGTAGACAATTAAAAATAAAAAATCGTTAATCGTGATACCGGTCAGTAAAAACTAACGCATATTAATTATTATGTAGCATACATAGATAGATTCTTAATATCCTGAATATTATCAAAACTTGTGGTGTCCCACGACCCGTCCCCGCTTACCGCGCAGTCCATCAACGGTCCTTTTATGTTTGTCGCCTAATTATGCAATTTATGCAACGACTCACCACAAGCGACGGACCTTGTGCTCTTTTCTATTGTACGCGTGCTAACGACTCGGATACCACCAGGTTTTGTGACGGTAACATCGCATACTGATATCGCTAAATTTAAATTACATTTTTATTTTTACTGGCGTTAAATAAAACCTTAGTTCGACTACGGTCGTAATGCGTCGTAAAGCAAAACTTTTTTTCGATTAGAGATGTACAGTTGCCGGTTACATTTACAAACTTATTAGTCCTTATAAGCGACTTATTAGTCATCAAGAGAAGTAACAAACATAGGTGAAACTTTAGATATAACTTCAGTCATATTCGATTTTGGATGTGAATGTGAATATCAATGGGCTGCGTTGATAACTTAACTTCAGAAGCCCTGTATCCTAGTTTGATACTCTTTTTCGCTCTAGCATGAGTTCTAAGAAAGCTGGCATCAAATGACCAGAGAGCTGGAACTTAGGAAATTACCGTAAGTAATCAATGATGAATAATATTTCATTATTTAGTATTATCTTTTGGCAAACTCTTCGGGTTTCGGACCAAAAGGACAATAATACGCCCAAATTTTATTTGTTTAATTAAAATGAGACCAGTTTAAGGAACAAAAAGTACTTCATCTGATAATAATGTATTTTATTCCAAGCAAAAGCAATACCCATGCAGGTGAAGCAAAAATTATGGTAATTGCATTGTTTAAATAATCAGTAATCTTGATGAAATATGTCTGGTCGTTCTCAAAATGGACCGGTCATTGTGTCACTGTGACCTTAGTTTCGTCTTAAGAGTCTTGTCGACCCCAAAAATATCTTGATTGATAGCAGATCTAAGTATGTATATAAAAAGGAGCTGTTTGGTATATTTTTATGATTTTTTGTCACATTTTAACTTTTTGACTTATTATTTGACACGAGGTTTTCCTTGCGGTATCTCTCAGGCATTAGTAGATATTACGCAATTTTATACAATATTTGTCCCTGTAGCGCGGGACCAGAATAGCACTACGGTATCTCCTGCCTGTCGTAAGAGGCGACTAAAAGGAGGACGCTTG
>DWON01002661.1:0-19988 GCA_018251015.1 Phocides pigmalion okeechobee
GGAATCTATGACCCTCCGTAAATTTAGATGTGGGAGAACTATAGTTCGACCGGTGAGGTACCACCGCCACCCTCATAATCCGCCGTTAAGCATTACTTGTGTTTCGGTTGGAAAGGTGCGGTTGCCGGCTACACTTTAAAGCGAGGCCATCTTAGTCCTCAGGAGTAGCAATATATCTACGTTCAAGCTCAAATAAGATTTCAATCGTATTTGTGTTTGTACGTGGATGTTTATGGACTGCGACTAATTAACATCGGTTGGTTTGCATGTTCGTTTGCTACTCTTCACACACAAGAAGAAATGTTCTAACCTATAGGTGATCCTCAGGTCGTTGACGATTTCTTAATACATCGCCATTTTTAACGTATTATTTTTTTTAATTCTGAAGGCAATTACTGTCAAAACATGACCTGCATTAACATGTTGCAACGGACGGACCAGAAATGAGTTACCAAACGCCGTTATATCAAACAGACGCACGTGGGTGTACTCCTTGTTCCTAATAAACAATTAAGAGGCTAACGCACTCGCTAAGAGCTGGCACGAGCCAGGGTTGCTCTACACAAGTTATCAATTAAAACTAAAATAGTGGACACCACGGCATTTTTCAGCAGATTTAAATCATCACATTACATGGTTTATTTAACTATGTAACGGTTACTTAGGATTAACGATTATTACTTGCCAATATTTAGAACTAGTTGCATGGCTCGTGGTCACGGCGAAACTGCGGTGGCAAGGAAAACAATATATGGCTATTGAAAGAATTTACAATTAAACAAAACCAAATTTATTTGTTGAATAAAATAGAGATTACATAAAAACATATTTTATTTATTTTAATAATATTTATAGAATATACATATATACAAGACAAATAAAGAAAAGAGAGCGTTGCCGTAGAAGGGGTATGACGGCATAAGAGCCCATCATGAAGTTTGCCGTCACATGACGGGCACGTTATTATAATTCAGGGTTATTCTCTACACGGGTTTATAGATACAAAGTCAAGATTGTGATAAATAATTTGCAAGGAGAATTACATTTTTCTACTACATTTTAATTATTAATACATGAATAGGATGTACATAATAATTAATATTTTATCATTTTGCGTTGAAGATCGCAAAAAGTATTTATCATGAAGCAAGAAGTAGAACAAACCTTACACCAACTTAAGTTAGGCAGACCCCTATAGACATATGGCAGCAGAGTAGTGCGAATAAAGCCGTGACATTGATAGGGAAGCAACATAAACAAGAAATATCCGATACCTTTTAGCGTATCGCAACGAACAACGTGACGGTAACGACAGCCCTGGCACGAGCCGCCAGCAAACATCGATGGTCTGACAAAGTATCGAATAGAAACGATTTAATGCTGTCACCCACGCATCCATACGATCTGATCGGGCACGATTATTAATACTCACAATTTCACTCCATTGAATTAATATTACGTCAATTTAAAATGCTGACGGAGTAATACTTCAGACGCACGACAGAGCGTCGTAGATAAATTGGTATCTTTAAAAGTTACAACGAATCTATTCTTCGTTTTCAAATTTGGAATGGAACAAGATCTCAAATGCAAATTGGGGCTAAAGTAGGTTCTTCCGGTTCGTATAAGGAATTCTTTGTTTTAATATCGTCTTCTTGAAACTGACTTGAGTTAAGTGCTCAAGTAGTCGCTTAAGAGATGAAGTAATTTGAAATTTAAATAAGCAATAACGATGTGTCTCGACGCATATTCACATATTCTATCCTTTATTACCTGACTTTGACAAATCTCAGGAACATGGATTTGATTCATATATATTTTTGTGCCTTCTCGTAACAACCTAATAGATCAACCGATTCTGATACTGATTTTAATGATTACAATATTCGTTGTACTATTCGTCTTAATGGTCAATGGTAAAGGATGTCACAAGATCCATTAAAAGTTAAAAAAACAAATTGGCTGATTTTGAGGGCACAAATATGAGCTCAAAATTAATATTTTTAATTAAGAGTTTTTTTGCAAACGACATCATAAATTTCTTGAACCACGTATCTACCAGAACTATGACGAGTAGAAAACTCAACATATGCAAGACAACTATTCAGCAACCGAATACTGCACGAGACACATCCGAAAGGTAGTACGCCATAAAACAGCTGACTAACTTGTAGCAATCACTCGACAGCGTTCGGTCCTCGATAACGATCATAACAGCAATAAAACACTCCACATGCCTCTACACTACCGTTACAGCAGCTACTTACGTTATGTACGCCGTTTAGCATCGCACGAACAATTGTACAGCAATAAAACCAAGACAAACGATCGCTTTCAATGCATGGCTGATTGCCTGTCGAATGCCAGAATGCTTTGCCCGAGCTCAATCAAGTGCGTCAATAAGTGGGACAACTCGTTAGTCCGAGCCCTTCAGTGGGTCGCGGCCGACAATGAAAATAGTAATTGCGATAGCGGGACCATTGTGATAATAGCTACTGGATAGATTTAAAAAGGGATCAAGTGTAATTGACACCGTGTCGAAACGATTCCAATCAGAAATATATCGAAACACTCTTTATGTGAGAAGAGTAGCAAACGAGTACGCAAACCAACTGATGTTAAGTGGTCGCAGCCCATAGACACCACACATAGAACCACAAATCACACAGACACAGATCTCACGTTAAGTAGTCACTCCAACCCATATAAATCTAGATCCAACTTCAATTCGATTTTTAAAGTATATCTGTGATCGTTGATGCCCTGGTAGTCCTGAGGACTAAGGTAATGGTAAATGGTAAGGTCTTATGTTTTCTGTACCCGAAAATAACACTTCTCCAACTGAAACACAAGATTTGCTTTACGTCGAATTTTGAGGATAGCGAAGGTGCCTCACGTTCGTACTGCAGTTCTACCATATATAAATGTAACTATTTCGCTTGGCACTTAATCAACAAGTTTTAATGTTTTGATTTTGGTTTTTATTTTTTCGACACGCAACAGTAGCGTTAGCTTTCGCGTGGTTTTGGGCCAAGGACCAGCTCCGCCCCGTCTGGTCACGCCATTAGTGAATCCGTCTGGGGAACCCTTAAGTGGGTCACGCGAAATTGACTCATTCTTCATGCCAAATAATGCAATGATTTCGCTCTCAACTCCAATAGAAAGTTTGGATGACATCATGTTTGCCCCTTTTGTGAATTCCATTGTAGATCAAATTAATGTTGACAGGGTTAAGTACTTACGATTTGAAACAATTTTTTAGGTAGTTAGTACTATTACCAATTACTGTAAGAACATTTTCAAGTTTTTGAAATAACCGGAATAAAAGTTATCTTTATATACATATAAAAGAGTAAGGATTACTAACGACTAACGTACCCAGATATACCACACAGATAAGCAAACTGAATATAGAATTCAGGAATTGCAAAAAGTTTATTTTCATAGCGTAAATGAGTACTAAGAAAGAAATTTGGGAATTCAACGCCTAAGGGGGACAATATGGGTTGGAAGATTGCAAGTATGAATTGTTTTATACAAATTCGAGGGCTTAGTCGCGATTAAAACTAACTATATACAATTTTTGAAAATAAACTGTATAAGCTCAAAATAAAATGGTTATTGTATATCATGCCAAAGATATAATTAAGTTTACAGTGTTATTGTTTCATTTACTTTATTAATTTCAACGTATTGCATATTATGTTAAAAAGTAAAAGTCATGAGACATAAGAATGTTGGAAACTCAGCAATGGAATCATAATTTCGAGATTTACATTTTGTATTCATAAACAATGCGTTATTGTTTACAGTGAGTCAGAAAGCCTATAGCTTTCATATCGATTCATCTGAATAATGCGTTATCATCATTCTCGTAATAAGTTTGCCGAAGAAAGTGTCGCCCACGGTATTGTGAGCTTACAATTCTCTGAGTATTCGAAACATTTTTAATTTTTGTTTTTTTTTTGTTTCTTTGCATTGATAACATGCATGTTAATTAAAAATATTTGGACGCACTTCGAAGGTTTTCTAAATATTATCTTTTTAACACGCTTTTATTAGCTTGCGTTATATGTATGTATGAATTTGAGTGATCTATTGACACCATACACACCAAGCTTTTTTTACATTGTAATATATTTTTTTCTTATTTATACTTTTTTAGTTGGATTTTAATAAAAGCGTGTTTTTTAGTTTTTTTTTAACTATTATTTATTTTTGTGTGTGGACGTTAACGCGTTTGACTTTGTTTTTTTTTCTGTTAAATGTTGTGCAAGCCTATAATTTAATTGCATAGATGTAACTGTTTTTCTCCTGTAATATTATTTTAAGATCATTTTTTGTACTTAGGTGATATGCCTTAATAAATAAATAAACATATTACTATACTACTTTACATGTACCTATCTTACAGGAAGGCTTTATTTTGGTTATAAGTCGAATAAAAATGAATGAACGAGGCGGTTGTCCTTCAACTCGGATGATATCTAAACAATGAATTTAGATACATATCTGTATTGGACGTGTCTATTTAACGTGCGTGCGTTACAGATATGAAGACGTAGGTCTAAGAGTTTTGCTAACCTATCAATCTACCTCTTGATAGTACTATTGTTTGACTAGAAAGGTATCATTACTGCTCCAACAATCCTTCGTGAAGCAATTCTTGTATTTCTGTTGAAGATGTGTCGATACTTTCGCAAGACTATCTTAATCCTCAGGAATAGCAACTCATGTATGTCCGGCCTCAGATCCTGTTTGTAATTAATTGTGTATGTAATTCCAAGAGTTTTAGCGTCTACTTTACATGGCCCATGATGTAGGCGTGCCTATTCCTTTTACAATAAAATATTATTTATTGAATATTTGTGAAAACGTTTCCAGATTCTCGAGCTAACCTTAGTATTACTTCAATACCAACTAAGCATCACTTATAATAAGATATGTATGTATTACATGAAGCAAAGTCTACGACATTCCACAAAGCATCCCATTATCCCGTGCGAGACTTCCATGATAGATTGTCCCATATAGATATGTTCCCTTAGAATCACGATCTTCATTTATTGGGGGACACGACTCAGATAATGTTGCACACTTCGTAACTTTACGAACAGACGGCACGTTTTATTAACGGCATACTTGCTGCAACTTCTTATGGTTAGTTTTATTAACGTCCCACTGAAGGCGCAGGTTTTTGTTTCCAATTGCGTAAGATCTGGACTAAATGTCACGATTCTGGTTCACAATTGGGCAAAAACTGGACCAAATTTGGCCTTTCTGATCCATTGGACAGAGGTCACTCCACTTGCCCGTCCACTAGTTTTGACCCAGTCGCTAGCTCTCCGAAAAGGTATCTATCTCCTTATGCATCTATGTAGCAACCACGACTGACTGCTTAACTTTTAAAATCTATCTTTGCTAGTAGAGTTCATCGATCTTACTCCCGACTGCTTCCGACTTTGCTTAACCTTGTCGATTGCTTACGATCTACAGAAGCCATGGATTCTGATAAAATGTTGGCTTGTAATCGATCATAACTGCATGGAAATAACATATCACGTAAGCAGTTATTACCGAGAATACCAGTAACATCTTGAAAATGAAGATCTCAATTATTAAAAACCACTCCTGAGATGTATTACCGCCAACTTCGATTTACGGCTTTCCGGCGCGCATATAAATTTACCGAACTTTCGAAAGTGTCCACACGCGAGGGTGAGTGTTGATGACTTTATCGTTTTTGCATTTTATGGGCGCATCAAGTTTCTGGATACGCACGTCCGATATTAATTACCAAATCCAACAGGCTCTCGCCATTAACAATGTACTTTATAAAACTGTAAAGAGTCAGAGATATTCAATAGAATATTATAAAACATATTCTCATTCTCATAAATTAGCCAGGGACAAGACAGACGGGAATGGACAGTTATCGTTGCCAATGGAAATTTGTTACAGAGTAGGAGTTTCCAATGTCTTCGACTTTGAACTCGCTACAACTTTTATAAAGAACCCCATGTCATGATATTCAGGCAACATCTCATCATCATCAAGTTTCCGGGACGCATCTCAATTAATCGATTAATAATTTTATGTCATAACATGGGAAATATCTCAGGAGGAAATTTGTTTTATGTCTTGCGTGTACGCAGTAAAATGGCCACGAGTCCAGTTGATGTGCATGGATTTTTATTATTTGCTGACTAGTGTTTCCAAAGAAGGGTGAAAGGTGTTCTTACCTGAACATCTCTCCGTGGCGGTTGCGGCAGCCTCAGCACAGGATGGGGCAGCGGCGCTGGCATGCGGGTGGGCGGAGGCGCGTAGGATCGCGGCACGGGGGGCGGCGGGGGAACCGGCGGCACCGCGGGCCTGGGACCCTGGTAGACTGTGACCGCGGGCACTAAGGGCGGTGGGGGTCGGCGCGCGCGCTCCACGATGGCGAGGTGCTCGGAGGGGCGGATGAGGCGCGGCGGCAGAGTGCGCGGGCGCGGCTCGGGCCGCACGCTCGGCCGCGGCGGCGGCGCCGGCGCCACGCACGCGCGCCCCCGCCGCGCCGCCTCCGAATCGTCCGTCATCGGTGCGCGCCAATCTGCCGACAATTGATTTAACTCAATAAGTATGTTAATAATCAAATTAACAGATCGACTTTAAAAAATCATACTCCCCAACTGCCGATGGAGGGCAAAGTTTTTTGTAACAAGGTGACCTTAGTCCTCAAGAATAGCAACGCATTCCCAAACGACAGTATATCAGTCCCGTTTAAGATTATATGTGGTCTATGAGTTACAGCGAAAACTAAACATTAGGTGGTCTGCATATTCGTTTTCTACTTCATCACATAAAAAAGGGGAAATTACTTTACAAATGCACAGAAGGTTCGTCATTAAAATTGGAGTTTTCGTACGTATGTGTATCTATTTCTGTGCCACTTTGACACTTAAAATCAAATAATACTTGATGGATTTAATCACATCAAGTTTATTTAGATGCATTCGGTTTTATTACGGACGTGACATGGTTTATCAGGAAAACGTAATATGTAATATGTACACGTAATAAATACGTCTCCTTACGATCAGTAAATATAAATAAACAATAAAAAAACTAAATCCGCACCACATGGTCTAATGTCATCATAAATTGCATTCTAAAAAATCTATTCCCATTAAGATAATCGTCTATCAATCACCCGAGACAAGCGACCGAAAAATAAATCGAAAAAAAAACGTAATGCCCTAAAAAAAGCAGGAAATCGTGTAGTTTGAGCCAGGGAGCGATATTGTATCACGCGAACCCTCCTATCAATTTTTGATCATACTCCGGTGCACGATGGCAGCATGGCACGATACATTATAGTAAAACGACACCATATATTTTTACTTTTAAAGTAGAACATCTTTAAATACATTGTTTTAAAAATATAGCACGTGTTTCATAATCAATTCATGACCGTCGTACTTCTGAACATGGGTCTCCTATCTAAATAAGAAATAAGTCATTAGTCTACTAGGGTGATCAAGTGCGGATTAGTAAATTTCACAGATCTTTAAATACTTAGCGAAGAACTCTAAGATATGCCGGTTTTCAGGCGATATTTTCATTCACTGTTAAAACTTATGATAATTAATTTTGAAAAATGCACATATTTTTTTGTGCGTGCCAATGATTCGAAACCCAAAATAATAAATAGTAAGATTAAAATTGTATCAATAATTTTTATTTTAGTTTTTAAAATTATTTTCTGTCTCGCTCGGTACGGGACGATGGTCATAACAGGACAGAGATAGCTATGACAGGAGCAGGACAGATAGTAACCGCATTCTATTATTTATTCAGTCACACTACATTAATTTTAGGGTCCGACAACTGTTGCACACATTATTATCACACGTAATAACATCAATAATTTCTGTATTAATTGAAAAATTCCATCCGTTAAAAGTGTTCTGTAATTATCTGTTCGTATTTTATTTGCATGTCATATAACGAAATTTAATACACGAAGATTTGCTTTTAAATCTTTTAAGCTAAGGTACGACAGTTCAGAAATTGGGGTTTCAACTGATTATAACAAAAACATGTTTAAACATTCCGTGTTAAAGTTATAATAAAAAAACAGCAATAAATATATGGCTATTCGTCAATAGGAAATACCGCCATCTATACGCGCCGGCCCGAACTACGTGGTAAGCAAAAGTTGCTGGGCGACGCGCGCGCCGTCCGGCGACACAACGTCTGCGCTCACGCTCAAATGGCCTTAACGAGCATAATTGCGTTTGTTTCTGATTTAAAATTTCCGTTATGAAAGTATTGTTAAATGATGTTTTAATCCAAATTCCGAACACGTTCTCAAACAGATTAATTTTCACGGTAAGGATTATGTAACTTTAACTATTTGATTTCAAGGTTACGTTTGCAATTAATAATACGATTTATATCTACTAATAGGCATCTCTCTTTAATAGAGGAAATGAAATACAGATTCATCTATGTCAATCAAACACCGATCTGCAATCCAATTTTTTGTTATTTTTCTTGAAGTAATTTTATATATGTCGAAAAAATTACAACATGACTAAGCACTTCAAATCCTACATAAAAAAATGCGAATAATTTATCAAAACAAACCATCTGTTCTCTTTCAAACGATTGTAAAAAGAACAGTTAATTTTCGTCAGTGTTTCTATTAAATTGTGTATAAATGTAATCTCACAAAAAATGGCATAAATACTAAATCTCAGAACAATGGATCCGAGTGAGATAGACATCGCGATTACAGTGTGATCAAAAAAGCGTTTATTACTCTTGTATATAAAAACATTGTCTAACTATACGTTGCTGTGCTGTTATGGCTGTTACCTAACGGGCTTTTGTAAGTTTTTGTGAAGTAATCTATACCAATAACTAATACGTAACACTTAAAACAATCAGCAAGAAAATAGTTTCAACTATCGTATCGTATCGAGCTTCATCGTGATAATTAAAACAATCAGTAAGAGAATAGTCTGAACTATCGTACTAAGTATCGAGCTTCATTTGAATGACGCAATCATATTTTCTGAGTAATAGGATTCACTTCGCCTATGAATTAATACTAATATCCTCGCGGAATTTGTACTCACGATAACGATTTTGTATTGCCGATATTTCTACGCAGTGTAAACCAGATTTATGGCTTGTGATCACGGCTAAACTCACTTGTAACTCACACACTAAACGGCTAAATTCATTTGTAATATTTTTTATTACACTCCCAGAAATGAAACGTGATAAAGTTTATGTACTATGTAACATAAAATATCTATTTCTGTGCTACTATATAACGTAATTACATACATCCGGACACCTGGATTAACTACATGGTACACAGCTATTAGAAAATTCTTGGAACAGCTCTTTTTCATTTGATTACTATTGTAGGTAATTGCGATGGACATATATGCATTGATATTATGCAATTATTTACATAGTCACAAATGACTAACGATGACATCTAATGACTAATAATAGAGTTGGGATCTTCTTTTATAATCAACTTTAGACCATAATCCACGATGCTGAACTATTTATTGTTTTAGGAAATGGAATTCCCAAGTGTATAGATTGTGTCATGAATTTATGTTGGATTAAACTTATGAGACACACAGATAAAAAATAAAGCCGAGTTTTGATTGGAAAGTCAAAATGAATAGAAATGTTATACTACGTACTGCTTTCGATATGTATTTAAAATAAAAGAAATATAAAATGTTTCCTTAGAATAAAAAAGGAAATTCCTATAACTGTCTTCGGGCAAAACATAAAGAGGAAAATAAGTTTATATTTTTTATTATCTACCGGCTCCTGATGATTAACAATTTTAAATTGCCGATATTTCGAACCAGTTGCATTGCTCGTGGTCACGGCTAAACTGCGGTAGTCTTAATTGTGCTTACAATATACCCTATGTCTAGTTCATTTTTCTTTTTCGGGTTTCATATCACGACAAATCACTCTATCTGTAACTTTACGCATTGAACTTTGCACTATTTGTGATTTACATAAACTACCCTGCTACCGTAGGTTCATGGTAACCACGGCGCAAGCAAAATGCACGAGTTCGAAATATCGACAATCATAAATCAAAAATCGTTAATCTTGAGTACCCGGTACATAGTAAAATGTACGAAATCCGCGACAATAAATATTAATTTAATATCCTAAAGTTCCACTTGTATATGTAGATGTTGTATTATGGTACGATGTCGAAGCAATTAAGTTCCTGAGTTAGATACACTAATTTCTCCGTTGACATTTCTTCGAACCGATATAAAACATTGCAGCCAAATTGACTTTGAGATTTTATCGCCCGTCTGGCATGAATTGGGTCAACTTTCTTGTAACCTAAATGCGGTATCATGCAATATATTCGTGAGTTTAATGCCCTTAAAATGTTAAAAACATTTCGACACGTACGTATAAAAATAAAATTAGGGCCTCTGCCAATTTTTGCCTCGAACAAAAGGGTAATTCTTTGTATACTAATGCGAAACATTTAATGAAACATTTTTTACCTCTAAGCTCTATTAAATTGTCAATGTCTTCTATTTGAAATTAGTCACAAGTGTCCATTAGCCGCAGTTAGCACTTTATCATAGAACTGACTAATTCGATGCCTTACGAGTCGCTGGTACTTTAGTGACGTTCAAAAAGAGGTTCCGTAAACAATCTACTTTGCATAAAAATATTTTATTTTAGATTTTTGATAATTATTTATTTTTAATATTTTCATAAATATCTGCTAATAACAAATGAACATATACGAAGAAATAAATGATGTCTATCAATTCACACCTGGCCGGTTGGGTCATAGTCCACTGTCACTATGACGTCACCAGCCCTTTTTATTCTGAGAAAAAACCCGTGTCCAGTAGCAGGACAGAAATAGGATGATAAAGAAAAATAACAGATACATACATTTGGAAAGCAACAGACGTCATGTTATTAATTTTGATGACTGATGTTAATAAAACATTTTTCCAATCGTAAGACAAGGGTACTAGTAAATCTTTATGACATTATAATGTTATGTTCACGGCATTAAATCTTATGTCTACTATAGAAAATTACAAGTGACGATGTTGAAGAAAAATAATAATGAAAAATATTTGTGATGCGTGATGTCTCCTAAATTTAAGACACAGACGTAAGCAGACACATCACGATATCAAATCTAAAGTCTAATATATCTAATATAGAGACAGATAATATAATAATATAATAGATAGATTCAATAATGTATAAACATACAACTGCACATATGGAAAAAACATATTAACTTATCCAAATAACACTACTAAAAATAGATAGTAAAGCATTAAAAAACAGAACCAAAAGAAATATATTGCAACCAATCACTGAGAGCAAGTGCAAATATGGCTTAAAACAAACAACGTAGACAAACAAACCTCGCGAGATCGTTTTCAATCCCAACAAACACTTCAAACAAAGGCTTTATTTATCGTATCTTAAGACAGCTCGTGTTTACCGAGCAGTAAATACAAAATATATGTGACCGACAATTTGTTTTCTGATAAACGAACACACACAAGTACGACACAGTAATTATAATTCTGCACTGCATTCGTAATCTAAGAAAGGTACACGAATGCTTGGTTCGACATTGCCATGACAACACTGTTGTCTGCTTTTCCCTCCAAAATAAACGCATGCGCGTTAACAAAGCCATTACTTCGATGGTGAACCAAAGAAATGTGAACCTTTTTACTTGCGACATTAGAATTGTGATAAGGAAAAGGTTCCGGTAGGGGCGAATGGTTTGCCCCACGTTACTCTGTGATGATAGCCGGCGGGAACAATTTCACTATAGATTCCTGAGTAAACGTACGCCGGTGTTCAAACGCAATTGTTTGGGGTGAACCGATCCAATTTCCTCCTTCAAATAAGATATGTTTATTCTTAGAGTTATAGACGAGATTTGACTTTGAGATTTTATCGTCCATCTGGAAAGAATTGGGTGAGAACTTTCTTATATATAAATGTGGGAAAATTAAAAGTGGAAGTACTATAGTTCGACCGGGAAGGTACCATCGTCGCCCTCATAATCCGTCGCAAACCATTACTTGTGTTTCGGTTGGAAAGGTGAGGTTGCCGGTTACACTTTGAAGCGAGGCGATCATCTTAGTCCTCAAGAGTAGCAACGTATCTACATTCGAGCTCAGATAGAATTTCAATCGTATTGTACGTGGAGATCTATGGTCTGCGACTACTTAACATCAGGTGGTTTGTATGCTCATTTGCTACACTCATGACATAAAAATGTGGTAATATATTCGTGAGTTAAATATTATAAAACCAATATGGAACACTTATGAAATCAAAGCTATCGTCAGTAGACGTAATCCGTTTACAAAGTTTAAATTAAAACTAATGTCGTTATTATACTGTGGGGTTCCTGATAAGGGAAGATCAAAAGGATCACGGAGACTTAAGCCCACATGCATTTTAATGAGATGCAAAAACGAAACACCCGACAATGGAGCTTGTTTGACTCTTAGAAACAAACTACCTATACAAATAATAAAATTGTAAATGATCGCTGTCTGTACATGGAAGAAATATGAGCAAATGCTAAGGACCCTTATTATCTTAGCAGAACCCAAAAAAACTTTATTAGAATATTTTTCTGATTGTGTATACTTTTGCGCTAATCTCAAAATCGGCTTAATCGATTTTGGTCCTGTTTTCACTATTGTATAACAGTTATCTTCGTTTAATATTTAGTATACGTTTCAATGGGTCTATAAATAAAAATATGACGTAAATTTAAGAGTAACGGTACATGAGAAAATTAGAAATTTTGGTGTAAGAAAATTTGCAAAACTGTGAAAAATGAAGCGAACAGAGTCGCAAGCTATAGCTATTTAAGTAATTCGCTTATAGGTTTTTTACAGTGATATGTTTAAATGGGCCTATACCGGGAAATCTATAAAAAATAACGTACAAGCCTTGGGTTAAAACCCGGACTCTCCGTGTGAAAAACCGTCATTTTAATCTCTAGTCTATCACTGCTTTTTCCTGATATTGATATGACTCGATTCTAAGGATGTTAAACTAATTATTCCTTTTTTGGACATAGTGATTATCTTTTACTTCCTGTATATTTAACAAACTTCACTAACTTTTAATTAACTCCCGAAAGCTTTAATAACACGACCTCCGATGTCTATAATTATAGATCAAGCGTGACCAATACTTCCATTTCCGAGTAATTTGCTGTTACCATTAATACATTTATTTGCTGTACAAATACCGACTCATAAAGATTATATTGCATCGATATTACAGACTTATTTGGTGTTTATTGACTGTGAACGCTAACGACCGACATAAAATTGATTTGTTTATAAAATCAAAATATTTTGATATGCACTATGTTTATAGACAAAATTATTGACACTAAGCCAGTTTCTGCTGTATTATAGTGAAATAATAATTTAGTTTTTAGTAGGCGGTTATAAATCATAATAAAACTATATATAAATACAATATCAGTCTGCCCTACGAAAGAAATTTCTGAAATAAAGAAAAATGTACAAATTCAATTGTCAAATTTTATTAAATTTCATTGCCAAATTTACGGCTACACTTAAAACGCTCAGTAGCAACGTATCTACGTGCGACATCATATATGACTTCAGTCCTGCTTCGGATTGATGGGCTGGCCATGGGCTGCAGCGACTACTCTACATCAGGTGGCCTAAATGCGCGTTTGCTGTTTTCCCGAGAAAAAAAAACTAGACAGTCTCGAGCTTATTCAATTCATTATCAATGCATCTTTATAAATCCTGCTATCAATTATTGACATACATCAATAAGTACTAGAATAGTAAACGAGTGTGCAGCTACCTGATGTAAAATGACCGCAGCCTGGGACTTAAGACTCCAACAAATACAACTGAAATGCTATCCGATGATTTGCTACTTCTAAAACTAAGATAGTTCACTCACTTGTACCTCTTCAAATTACACGTACCTCTCCAAACGAAGAACATAAACTTCATGGCTCAATATATGTAGTCTCTCACAATATTTTTGCTTATAAATTTAACATACGTGTCTGGGTTACGAACCCGGACCACCAGAGGAGACCGAAATTTATATTATTTATGTGTCCCTGCGTATTAAAGTAAATAAAATGAGTAAGAAAAAACACAACATTTTTTTCGAAAATGATTAGTATTCTACTCGCAGGTAATTAACCAGAGCCTTCTGTGTGGGCGCGATGGGCCAGAATTGTAACCTAGGGGTGCGTACGTGGGGTGCATAAGGGATGATAAGTCGTTATTAATGCAACCCTAACGTTGTCATATGCGTCATGATAAAATCTTTTTTATATATATTTTTTTTTATATTGGAAATGTAGCAAAGGAGCATAGATGTCATCCGATATAGTACTAAATGTGGGAAACATAACTTTACCTTAGTAACGCGCATGTGACACTACTGTCGTTTGAATAAAAATCTATACAAGTTTAAGGGCGAACACAAACGCTGTGTTCTCTCACAAGCGAACCAAATGGCGGTATGTTCGTAGACGCTACACATATGCTGGCAAAGACAACAAAAGTGTAAATCGTCAGCGCATCACCAGTCTAGAAAAAATATCTCCAGTCTAGTCCGCCGTTCGCAACGTTGACTAATATAAATGTGAGCCACGGACGTTTATTTATTTATTTATTGGATCACCAACATAAGATACAGCGTGTAAATTCTAAAAAAAAAAACAGTTTTACTATAATATGGTCTTACTGTTCTTATTAATACAGGTAACCAGAGCATGCGTTACAAAATAATCTAAACAGCTAATATACGAAATAAAATAAAAAAAACAACATGTTTGCGTCCAATGCTTTCATTTGTATAACATTAATAGGATTGGGATTATCAACGGTGTAGTGTGAGACAGATGTAGCGACCTCGCGACGCCGTTATGTCATAACACATCAATGTCGAATCAGATGTTAAGTTGTTAGACGTTAAAAGAGAATTCATACATATAACAAACACACGCACACCTTCGCATGTATAATATTAGTAAGATTGAGACTATCAACGGTACGATGTGAGACAGATGTCCCGATAGGGATGTCGCGATTTCGCGACGCCGTTTCGCAACCTGGTACCTGGCAGGGTACGGACGCCTTGTACGGCGCCGTGACGCATCGCTGACTTTATCGAGTACGCATTGCTTCATAGATAGACGTGACATGCGTTTAACTTTTGTTTCCTGAAATATAATCCATCTATCATCTATCAGTTAAGCAGTCGCAGCCTATAGACATCCACGGATAAACACAAACACGACGGAAATTCTATCTGAGCTCGAAG
The DNA here is from genome assembly GCA_018251015.1 of Phocides pigmalion okeechobee. NCBI lineage: Eukaryota > Metazoa > Arthropoda > Insecta > Lepidoptera > Hesperiidae > Phocides > Phocides pigmalion. The sequence continues at coordinate 15,394 of DWON01002661.1, forward strand.
GTACATACTTTACTACTCCTGAGGACTAAGATGGTCGCGTCGCTTCAAAGTGTAGCCGAAACATGAGTAATGCTTTAAGGTGGCTTGTGAGGGCGGCGGTGGTACCTCCCCGATAAAACTATAGTTTGATCCGTGTAATTATGTAACTTAGCAATTTTTCCTGGCCAGGCAACATGTGAAACAATCGCAGTGTATCAACGCTCCTGGTGTGAAACTGTAGCCTGATAGCATCGCGGGCCAACGATGGTTCCGGCGATAACCCGCGCACGAGCCGAACCGAACCGGAAACGAAATACCTAACCTGAATGCGAGCCCCCGCTTTCTCTGGAGATAAAAATTTTATGTCCTCACTAACAAGTATAGGATAGCGCTTAAGAGAAATTGGTCGAAAGGCTTGCAACCGGAAAATTTGCATGCTTAATCCATCGTGAAGCTATTATATCTTGATTGCGTTGTGATCGAGGTACCCTTACAAACGAGGCGAATATATTACTCTTTGGAATTGGCAATACTTTATATACATTAATACAACGTGCAACATTAGACGGAAAACATCTATCTTGCTGGAGATTTGATGACGATGTCTAATGTCTGCCCGGTTGTTCCCAGCTTTAAAAAAAAACAATCCAACTTTTCGCCTCTTTTCCAAAATAAGAGACTACAAAACGGTGATAGTTTATTGGAGTTCAGAAAAAGTTCAGTGCATTTATTTCTGATATAAATAGGATATTTTGAAAAGTTTGTATTTCTGTAGGCAGTAATCGTTGCCTCTTGTCCAAAACAAAAGACTAACGGTGATAATTTATTGACGTGCAGAAAGAGTTCCGTAAAGAATTAACTTTGGACATAAATACTTTAATTTTGAAAATAGCTTATAATTTTGAAGCTAGTTAACACACGTTGCTCGCAAATGGTGGTAAAACCTAGATTAAGTTTGTGATAACGTCCGAGGCGAGGAATCAAACACCTTTCTCTCAGAGTGCTAACAAATGAGTCAGGATGCAGCAGACGTGATTTATTTATTCAAATCCGATGCTAGTTGATGCCGGTCACGTCTGCCGTTGGTTTGTATTTGAGGCACGAATTGGAGGTGTAGCCGATCTGTGATCTCGCTTGCTCCAGTTGTAAAGTTCAATAGTGCAACTTAGACGTTTTAGCAGAAATATTGAGGTGAACCACGAAAAATTACAAAATACTCACTTCACTTTTTTATTTTATTATTATGAAAGAGTAAGAAACGGGCATGCAGCCTACCTGATGTTAAGTGGTCACTGCAGCCCATGGACAACCACGCCCAATCTCAAATAACACAGAAGTTCTGTTTAAGGACGGCCGCGGATGCGTTCATACTCTTGAGGACTAAGATGGTCACCTCCAATAATGTATATCCGGCAACCACACCTCCCCAACCGAAACATAATACATGATTATATCATGTTGCTTTTGCGGGTTATGAGGGTGGCAGTGGTGCCGCCCCCGGGCGAGCTCTAACGGCTCTACCGTCTTCAAAAACCTTTTGTTGAAATAAGATAACTACTACCAATTTATAATAAAATGTATGTAATAAAGTGTTTTCAATGTGGTAGAATTACAATTTGTTTGGAGTGTTACAACCGCCACCCTCATAATCTGCTGTAAAACTATTTTTTTGTGTTTCGGTTGGAAAGATGCGGTTGACAGAATGAGATGGTCGCCTCGCTTGAAAGTGTATAAGCAAGGCGACGATCTCAGTACAAGGGATTAAGACTTTAGTCCTATTTGACTGGCATTTTCAGGAAATCAATAGTAGATGTTTCTAGCTAACGACGAGGAAACAATTTATTCAGCTCAATAGAAATCGGGTATTTCTCGGATTTACGAGCGTTTTGCTGGTTTAATCGGCACATTATCGCAATTGCAACCAATTCGCAAATAACAGTACTACAGACGAATGTACTTGATGAGAGTTGCGTTGTACATGATTGCCTAAAGTTCAGTCACGAGTGCGGATAATTTGCAAGTTTTGACATTTCGTCTACGAACTTTAGTGGAACAGACAAAACCATTTAAACTTAATCAGATCGCCTGTAAAATACGTGATTTATTGCGTCTAGTTATTGTGATACCATCATTCAGTCTCGCTTGTCTAGACGATTGTTATCTCGTGATCTTGTTAGTCAACAATGTAATATGACTAAATAGTTCGTACAAGTACAAAAAGAAATGGTTTTTAAGTGAGAGAAATGAAAATGAAACAATTTATTGCTAAGAGGAACACAGAAGTGTAAGCGAAATAATTGCTCAAATAAGGGCATTTGAATATTCAATATATAACAACAATAATAATTAAAAATACTTGTGCAAATATTATATACTGATCAAAATGGCAGAAATCAAGGGTGCTGCGTATTAAAAAGCAGCAGGGTAGTATTTAACACTTTCCCTGCGGCGTACAACATTGCTGTACATAACGCGGAAGAATGGGCTCGCGGCTTGTACAGACCTGTGTTGTACGTACAAATCTGTATGGATTACGGGCGAACAAAAGGGCTGTGTTTACGTCGGCGCTCCAAGACTGGGGGCGGACGTTACGTCTGTGTATCCATACATGATACAGATGCTAAAAATACAGTGAATTGTCGGCGCATCTTCAATCTAGAGAAATAAAGCTCCAGTTTAGTGGCGCTTCCCGCAACGATGACCTGATCTAATATGTGAACATCGCAGTCAAAGTGTTTAAAAAGATACCTTCCTCGCAAGTACATTTCGTTTGAAGTTTGTTGTATCGCGCTGACTTATAAATTAACCTTTCCGCATCAGCCTATACTGCCATTTACCCCACCTGCTGTGAATGACACTCGCTGTGCGCCGGTCGCACAACGAAACGTTATCGATACCGTACCCGACAAGTGTACAAACATCGATGATTCATTCGGTCTGTATCGATTCGATTGGAAAGGACATTTCATTACGTTTGACTAAATGAATAGATGCTTAATATTATACGCTCAAGGGATCTACTGTTCCTGGAGCTATACTCTGCTTAGAGTAGGCGGAGGGGATGGTCATCGTCATGGGATGATCTGATGAATTAAGCAGCGATCCTCTCAGTGGTCGTAGGAGGCCTACCCCAAAAGCTCTCAAGGAAGCGGGCGGCCTTCTGGAGGATGCGCGTGGAGAGCAAAACCTCTACCTGGTAGCACACAATGGCGAGCGATGGCAAGGCATTCGGGTCGTCCGTCCTTCTGGAAGGAATCTGCGCACACGAGCTGAGCGCGAACAACATTTACTATACAATGTATCTTGTTTACTCTGTCCAGAGCTACCGATGCTGATTATTTGTTATATTAGTGTCTTTGTTGACTCTTTTCGTTTATAATACGTTCATGATATATATACTTTTTGATGAGAATAACGGGTAACTGCAGGGTGCATAGTGCGGTCTGAGTAACACCATTTAGGGTTAGTCTACGTCCAGCAGTGGACGCATAAAGGCTGACGGATGGATGGATAAGTAATTTGTTACATTAACCAAGATCGTGCCCGGTTTACAAACATTTTTTTTATTTATAATGTTCATTATTAGTATTCCAATAATTACTGTTATGGTCACACTACGTATCAATAAAGTAGAGTGAAGTTGTCTAATCAAATTAAGTTTGTACGTCAGCATTTAATTAGATCAGGGAAGGGGACATTTTGCGACGCTTCTGCGTTGTTGTGGAATTATCCCCAACACAAATACGTCATTACACGATTAGTTCATTTCAAAGGGTTCCCGACCCCCGGCTTTGACTTTAAACGAAAGGGTTGCATTTAAATTGATGGATTACAACAGTTATAAATTGCGTGCATCGTAAACCCTTTGACAACTGTTGTACGTAATGCATATACATGAAGTACATACAAACTGGAGGAATATTTATCAAAATACTTCTGCTGACGCGGATATCGATGTAAACACGGATACAAACTTCTAATACATATTTTACCTTACAGAATACAATTGCTCTTTTGGTGATTTGATAAGAAAAGTTTTTGGTACGTGAAGATCATACAAATTATAGCATTTAAATTTTCTTATTTACTCTTTCAGTATACAATAAAAAAGAAAAGTTCAATAGATTTTAGTAAACTAAGCAATTTTCAAGAATAGAAATTTTCATTACCATTTCAGGTACTGAGTCATAAAATGTTTCGGAGAAGTGTATCATGAAGCTTCGTGAACGTTAGGTGTATTTCCGTGGATGAAATGAGCAGCAGTAACCACAAAACTGTGGCAAAAAAGTCTGCACTGATACCACTGCTACTTATCAAACCGGAGCTATAATCGCTGATCACGAGCCTATGTGATACACCTCTCTAAAGAATTTTATGAGTTGTCATACTATTATTGACGAAATTTATTTCTAGCTCGTGCCCAGTATAAAGCGACGCTCGAGAAGAAATTATTGACGACGTTCACATCTGACTCGTGATCAGTTTCAACAGTCGGCTGAGAAGAAATCATTAAAGAAATTTGAATCTGGTTCGTAGTCAGCTACAGGCTTCGTCCGAGAAGAAATCAGTAACGAAATTTGCACCTGGTTCGTAATCAAATACAACTGGGGCCCAAA